>VWPU01016585.1:0-49689 GCA_013398955.1 Callaeas wilsoni | reverse complement strand
GGGCGGACTAGGGCGGGGCGGGGCGGCACCGCCCGGGCCTCACCGCCGCGGGACTGCCACGACGGGCCGCGGGAGCTCCGGGCGGGCGGCGCATCAAGTAGAAAAACGAAGTTTTAATCTGCAGCGTGAATTAGGAAACAGGCACAGAAAAAGAGATAGGTAGGTGTACCGTGCTCCAACATGACAAGTTATGACATCTGTTCGTCTCCCGTCGTGCCAAAATCTTGCCAGGAGGTTTTTCTAAGTAGACTACATTAATAGTTTTAGGGAAATAAATTAGCAGTTTCCCTATAATAAAATATGTTCATTTTTAATGTCTAGCAACAGTCACAAGTGCACAACTTCCACTCTAAACTAAGCGCTTTCCCCGCCTGTTTACACTTAAGAGGATGAAAACTTCAAGTCAAGAAAAGATGGCAAACTACCTGTTGTACTGTGACACACCTTTGGGGGGCCTGCTTTTCCTTCTCAAGATCAAGAAGGAGCATCTCTGAAATTAAGTCTCTCTGCTGATACTGAAAGGGTTTCCTACGGTGTTGGTCAGGGTCCTGATTCATTATGCCCTACCAGGCACTTAAGAGCAAACACAGGGGCTCGTCATCTGTGCGTGCTGAGCACAGGACACTAGTGCAGTGCCACGGAGGAAATCTGCATCATCTCTGCCCTCTGAGCTCACTGCTGGTTTTCCTTCCCGAAGGGAGAGAACGCTCAAGTACCCAGAGCTGAAACAACGAGGCAGTTAATCTCTCTTTTCCAGGCATGATTAGAAACACAGTGAGTGTTTTGCAGGTATTAAACCATTAATTTGCATTTATTATTTAACCCTTCTTAGAAAGATTTCTTAAAAGACCATTTTACTGAAGAAGTCAGACATATCCGTGCTCCTTTCTCAAATAGCTTAGCTTTCTATTTTTAAAAGATGTTATACTATTATAATGTATTATATCATTCTAGTTATAGCTTCAGTGATTTATGAAAGCATGTATTTTCCTCACAGTGTATCTAATGTCATAATATTAAACAAGAAATCTGGGTCAGAGTTTCCAAAGGACATATTAAACTCTTCATTAAATATATGTTGGAAGCAAATGATTGAGGATTTTGTTGTGAGTTTAAGCAGTCTAATGTTCTGCAAATCCCTAATCACACTCCAGACTTCCATTCAGTGCAGACGGGCATTATTGGGAGGGTCTGTTCCTCCAATATCTGTTACTATAATAGCAAGTTACTTCATTTGAGTGAATTATTTTCATGACTGCTTTTATCTTCATTTATTCCTCTCTGAGGCACATCAGCATTTGGTCAGCTTTGCTGATTATGTTAATTAGCTATATAATTTTTTATGACATCTATAGATTAATTTCTCTCATGTCTCCTCTATCTCTTAGTAGTAACTATCAGATTTCCAAAATGCCGTGTTTTCCTTTAAACAGTCTTTAGCGGAATCTAGTGATTTTCAAATCCCACAAAAATCTGTAAGCAAGTTAAAAAGTTAAATTACATAAAACTCAGAAGACATCCTCTTATGGATTCTTGTTGGGAGAATGGGGAATAAGAATCTCAGGAAATCAAAAGAATTAAAGGACAGGATAAAAACATATTTGTGATACTGATTTGTCACTAGTCTTTTTTAATGCTTTGCCAGTTGGCATATGAAGTATGTTGCCTTCACTTCTTTAGCTACACAGACAGCACTATATTACTTATTCAGCTCACAGTACAGTGTAAGATATAAGAAAAACAAAAAATGTTCCTATTTAAAATAAATATAGCAAACCCAGTAAACAATAGAAAGCCTATTTTAAATAAGATACAACCTTCAAACTAAAATAGAACAAAATCATAGCCAAAAGCAAGCAAGCTTCAGTAAGTCTAATATACAACACAGGCCATTTAAGTAACATCAGAAAGTCAAATTTTGTGAAAAGCAATTCACATATCAATAGATAAGAAAATACTGTTTTTCTCTGATGTCAGGATTAAACTTCTAGCACAGATAACAGCTTCCTTTTTTACTTCTGTCCATGATTAGACTGGACCTGACAATCTAAGTGCCAGGCAGCTTTTGTTTAAACTATCATAAGTTTCAACTTGTTGCAAAATCTGACAACTTTTAGTGCAATTGTTTTCCAACATCTATACGCATATTTATACACATGTATATATTATACACACCATAAGCCTGTTCCACATATGCTTCTAAATGCTGCTGTTATGGTCTTTATCTGTATACTGTATGCCTGGCAAGAAAGTATTTTTGTTCCTAGCAGAGAAGGACATGACTGCATGAGTACAGTTGCCTGATATCCTCATTTCAACCCTTCTCATTCCACCTACAGACTTATTCTTCATAGTCATTCATTAATATGTTCAAATATTTATCGAGAACTACATGAGGTCATGTCAATAGGTGGTGACAGGGTGATGACATTTGCTTGATTTAGTTCTTCTAGCTGAGCAGAGTCCAAGACCCACTGAAGTGTGTGGAACAGTTTGAACTACTGAGAGACTTGGGAGCAGTCATTCAAGGCTGATGAAAAGCTTTGTTTTCACTTTCCATTAACAAGACAAAAGTTACAGGGTGATTTATGCTGGAAGAGGCCACAGAATGTCACCTGGTCCAAGCCTCTCCTTAAAGTAGGTTTGTATAGATCAGCTTGCTCAGGGCTTTGTCCAGTCAGGTCTTGAAAAAGCCGAGAACTGAAGATTTCATTGCTTCTCTGGAAAATGCTTCAGTGCTTAAGCATGGTCTCAGTCAAAAAGCTTTCCATTACACCTGAATGGAATTTCTCATGTTCCCACCAGTGTGTGTTTCCACTTGTTTCTTCACCACACAATTTCATGGACAGCCTGGCTCCTTCTCTACACCTTCCCATTCAGCAGTCAGAGGCACCAATTCAGACTCCCTGTAGGCTCTGTCCTTGAGACTGCACAAGCTTATCTTCCCAGTCTCATCAATCATATGAATTAGGCTCTCTGCAAAGAGCTGGAAGTAGCATCACACTTTTCAGTCTGAGTGCTCATGAAGGAGGTTCAGCCACCCCAATATCTGCTGGAGGCACACTACACCTAGGCAAGAGCAGACATTGTCCCCTTCGTTAATCTGCTTGAAAGAGTTCCATGGGCAAGGAACTGAACTGAAAAGAGGTCCAAGAGAGCTGGTTGTTACTCAAGGAAAGGATCACCTCCTCCAAGCTCCAGAGCAGCCCATCCTGATGAGCAAGGAAGTCAAGCAAAAACACCAGGAGGCCTCCATGGAGATTGAGGCAAGGAGACTGGAGCAAAACACAAACGTAAAGAGGAGTATACAGAAGGTGAAGGCAGTGACAGGAATGCTTGGAGGAATACAGAGATACAGCATCTCCTAGCACAAAGAGGTGACATCAGGAAAGCTGATGCCCAACTGCTACTGGATCTGGCAAGGATGTCTTGAGGAAAGGCCTGTGAATGAAGGCCCTGTGGATATTTCATAATTGTGGTATAAGAAACAGAAAAGCAGTCATAAGCACAATGTAAATATGTGCTATTCCTTGCTTTGTTTCTGGGAACAGTTCTTGATGTCCTCTTCCTTTTAGTGGAGAATTTATTTGTGTGTATATCTCCTTTAGCACGCTCAGATTCCTGTCACAGCAGCATGGTGCTGCCAGAGTTGTTACTGTGAGTCTTCTGTGGGACTGTCATCTTTGCAAGTTTGCCATTGCTGTGATGTTGTAGGACACAGACAACTGACTTTTGGGCTTTTTGGGCTTGAAAGTACTTCTGTTTTTGCCTCAGACTCTTGAGATTCCTTTTCAAAGGGTGGATCATAACATAAAAATACACGTTTCAAAAGGCCAAGTACTCTGCCAAAGTTTTTTCTTTGTAGTAAACAAATTCCTCTCAGAATTTCCTACTAGTACAGGAAAAAAACTCAAGAGCTGATGTAAATAATTCACTTCCCTTAAAATGGGAAAAATGTTGTCGTTTCTTTCATGTATCTACTGCTAGGAGTGGGTCATACACCTCTGCTCTTTCTAACCTGCACTGTGGAAGATTTTTTTCTATTCTTCAGTTTACAGAATTTTAATTAAGAAAGTTAAATACACTGGAATCAAAGTCTTTCAGGAGCTGTCTTCAGAAGTTCTGTACTAGAGTTCCTGCTTACTGTTCTTATTTTCTAACTAACACAGATGTTTTTCTTCTTTTTTTATACCTTGCAATTTTGTAGAGAGACAGATAAAACAATCCTATACTAATATTTTTTGGTGGATACTAATAAAACTCTTGTTTAGTTCAACCAAAGCATGTTCTGAGAGTGGCAAGACTCCAACAAAATACAACTTTGATTTTGAAAGAAGTAACCAGTCATAACTAGCTTGCACAATAAATGAAGGTGTTCATACACTTTTCTGCAAGTCAGATGATAAAATCAGCCTTGAAATTCACTTAGAATTCATAGTCTGAATTTGCCATGAAAATATCTCAAATTCCAGATTTTAGGTCATAAAGCTATTTCTACTGAAATTATTGGAAATTATCACAGTAGAATTTATTTTCTAAAGCACAAATCAACAGCAGTGTCTGGGTTCTGAAGGTTATAGGTGAAACCTTTTAAATTAAATATGGTTTGTATTGTTGACAGAAAAAAATTATCAACTAAACAGGAATAGGCTTCTTGTTACAAAACAGACTAAATATTGGATGAAAACAGTTGTTTCTTTGAGTTTATTTTATTCCATTCGATGTGAAAGGTGTGGAGATAGAGCTTTATTCTATCAGATCTAGAAAATGAACTTTTTATTTTTATATTTATCTGAGTCATCATCATAGGATAATGGACTAAATAGAAAAGCACTATTGCCAATTTATGTCTGGAAAATAAAGTTAAAGTGACCTCTGGTGTGTCACAGTAACTTTAGAACTGAATCAGGTATTATTAATGTCTATTTTCTTAATTGTGTCTAATTCCTTAGCCACTTGATCATTCTTGCCTTGCAGTGTTTAGGCACCCTTGACACTGGGAACAAATAGATTGTTTTCTGGGTCACCACTGGAAGAAGCAGTGTAGAACATTGGTGATTAATAACTTCTTTTTCTAAACCATGCCTGGTCACCTCATTGAAGCATAAAAGGACAAACAATGGGAAAATTTTAATGTTTCTTAGAAGTCTTTAGTGTGGTGTTTATTCAAGCTGAACTCTCTCTACACAGGGAGGTAATTTTCAGCACAGACTTCAAGATCAAACTTTCAACATTGAAGTTTTAATTACACTCAGTTTTTCTTTCTCCCATCTGTTCACATCAAAAGTTCACAGTCTCCACTACAATATTGTCAGAAACATTTGCAATACCTTAGAAAGTGAGCAGACACCATGAACAAATACTCCACAGTATTTTTTCTAGGGCTGTCATTCAATATGCAAAAAACCAGGCAACAAATTCAGAACAAACCAAAGAATTGCTCAGCTTGGATTTTAGCCTATTTTTTACATAAATGTTAAATTGAATATTCATTTCAAGACACATTTGGCACTTGGTAGTACAGCATTTGATGACACAACATATTTGTTCTTAGACCATGAAACTTGCTTGTAACCCAAGAAGTGAACAATTTTTTGTGCCATTACAATGCTCATTCTGCCTTCAAGAGAGAGGTCTTTAGAGTTCAGATATATGTGGTAGCAATGTTACTCTTAGGCCTTGTACTAAGACAAATTATCAAGATACACTCTGGCATTTTCACAGTATTTGCATTTTTGTTTAAAATATACAACTGTCAATTAATGGAAACAAGTAAAGAAGTCAATATAGCAATCATTCACAGAATGATTTGGGTTGGAAGGCACCTTAAAGATCCTCTCATTCCGACTTCCCTGCCATGGGCAGGGACACCTTCCACTATATCAGGTTGGTCAAAGCCCCCATCCATCTTGGCCTTGAAGTCTTTCAGGGGTGGGCTATCTACAACTTCTCTGAGCAACCTGTTCCAGTGTCTTACCACTCTCACAACAACGAACTTCTTCCTAATATCTAATAAAAACCTACTCTGAGTTAAAAGCCCTTTCCCCTTGTCCTATGACTACATGCCGTTGTAAAACGTCCCTCTCCAGATCTCTTGTGGCCCCTCTCTAGGTACCATGAGGCTGCAAATACATATCCCCAGAGCCTTCTCTTCTCTAGGTTAGAGAGTCTTGGCTCTCAGCCTATCTTCATAGGAGAGGTACACCAGTCACCAAATAAGGCACAATGGTACAGTGAGAATACTCTCAGTACAATTACTTGGCTTTAAAAACCCAGGTCAGTATTTGAAAACTGAGTGGGTTTCCTCAGCATGTAAATTAGTCACCCCATATTGTTACCTAAAAACCCCAGGTATTTTAGTTTGCCATATGACCAACATGGAAAAAAATATCTGCATCTGTGAGAAGTAGTTTTCATGCCCCTCCTACATGCTATCTTTAATTAATTCATCTCAATTAAAAAAAAATACAGCAAGCTAAGATGTTCTTGTGCAATTTTATCTCTACAGCTTTTGCAACTCACTCTTGTAGTTACATTTTAGTAAATATATGCAAAGCTTTGGGACACACTAGCCTTAAAAGTGTGGAAATGCTGGACTCCTACCTGTGATAAATTTGGATTGCTGAATTAATTGCAACTCAAATCTCAAGAGGCCTTTGACGGCTATATAGTTGGCTATTAGGGATAAAACACTAAAGTAACAAGGGGAACAGAAGGGGTGCCAGCTTAGTCTATTCAACACTGAGTCCTTGCTCTGATTTTGCATTTCCTTTTCCCTGTTAGACTATTAATGCCCCAAATCATAACTAGTTCACTGTTCCGTTCCCTCTGTAGAAATCTGTCATACAAACACTTGAATAGCAGAGTACTACACAATTCAAAAAAATATCTGCAAGTAGGGAAGTAAAGCTTCCAGGAAAAGCAAGCGGGACAGAATATTTTGATTGATTTTTCGAATTTGCCTGTACAGTGCACAGCAGTTCTGTGGCCCCTGGAATGCCCTTTCAATTTTTTTAAGGAAGGAATAGAGACATTCTGTTCAAAAGTTCTGGAAATCTTGAAGGTAAATGTAAACGATTTTTTTCCTCACTTTTCTATATGTCTAGAAGAGAATTCCTAGTGAGGGCCACCTTAGTACCCTTTTCCACAGAAAACCTTTCGATACTGAGAGTTTCCAAGCTTGAATGAGGTGTATATTTTTCTTATAGATAGTACTGGTTTATCTCACGTAGGAAAGTTATTAATTCCCTTTTCTCACTAACCACATCATAATTTTATCCATCACTGTAGATTTGCCTTCATTCTTCTAGATATTCTGCCAGACTTACTGCCAAGCTGGAATGGCAGTGACCTCAGAACTGATTTGTCTGGCTACCAAGCACCAGTCTTTGCAGAAGCCAAGTCCTGAAGAGGATCAATATTGAAATGATCCTGACACCATTAGCTATTAAATCTATACAAGAGGAGTTTCACATTCTTTTAATGTAATTCTTACTTCTGACACCTGGCAGAGGGGAGTTTAATAGTTCGGTTATTATTCACACACATAAAGATTTTGACTTTTATTGAGTTGATCATCATGACATTCTCTTTCAAATAAAATGAACATCTTAGCCCAAAAAAGCACTGGGATCTATACTGAACTTCAAAGTCAGTACAATGCTAGTGATTTTTACTGAAGCTTCATGAAGTACTGCTGAATGTGCAAGTACTGCTACATGGAGCACTAATGTGCCAGCTATTAAAAGTTTGATTTTCGTATCACCAGTGTTTTAGATGAGAAAGCTGGTTCTATTCATTGCATTCAGTAAAAGTGTTATTAGATACAAACACTGAATACAAGAATTACTTGCTGTGCATTAGTATGTTTACCATGGAGTATATATGTTTAAGCAGACTAGGATTTGAACCTTTTCAAACCTTCACAAAATAAACTCACTAACATTACTCTATTGTATTCATTCCTTTGATTATAGCACTTTAGGGGAATTTAAATAATGAGTAGAGGAAAACAGTATTTTATGCACCCTTCAAAGCCAAGAAAGGACCTGCTGGGGCTGTTTCTAGTTAATGATCTATCTATGAGCCTTAAACTAGGTAAATGTTACACTGCAAGAAAAAGTTGTTGGTCTTTCAATGCAGAAAAGTTTTTTAGTCTTAAGCATATAGACTGAAAATTTTTTTCATGACTGGGTTAAAAAAAATTTTTTTAATTGATTTCTTGGACTTTATTTCATTAGCCTATACAAGGTATCTTCCATAATTAGTGATAGATAGCTTTTTAACTCCAATCGTAACTTGTGAATTCTGGAAATAATAGTTACTGTGGTACTCATGTTCTTTTAGCAGCTTAATTCTCTCCCATATTTGGGACTTCTGTGTCTTTCAATATGACCATGTACTCAAAAAGACTGATGAGTTATATTAAGAGGAGAATGTTCGCTATCACCTAGCCTTCTTTTCTACTGAAGTTACAGCCACTGTGATCTTAGAGCAGAGATATGTGTTACATTAAAATACAGATGCCTCTCCTTATGACATAGACTGTACAGTAGAAAGACAAAAAGCAAAGTTTTCCAGACTTTTTTTTCCCAAATACTTCACCATTTGATGCTGTAGATTTTTAACAGAAATACTAAAGTTGGTGAATGAATGCAGTAGGTACGAATAGAAATACCTGCATGTCCCCTTGAACCACACACATCTTGGTGCTTGCAAGTACGTGTGTGTGTAAAAGAGTGAGTGCGTGAAGACCATGAAAGAACATAAATGAATACATAAAACCAGCTTGCTTAAAGATTTCTTAAACAAGTATCACATTTTCTGTCCAAAAGATTTCATGCTGTGTTATCTTGTACTACTTTTCCTGCAACATGTATGCATAGATACTGGAGATTGTTCGAAAGTGAGAAAATAGAGCTTGGAGTCCCAAAGTCCCTGTAGCCACTTATTGACCTGGGCTGGAAGAAAAAAGATAGAGGAGACAGAACCTGTGCCAGAGTTCTTCACTTTAAAGTCTACAAATATGGTCATCTTTATTTTTGCTACAACTTACTGCGCTCAGCCAAGGAGTTTTAGAGTTTAAAATGAGCAGTCCATATGAGTGTAAGGATCTGGTTCAATGTACATAAAATGAAGCTGGAACAAGAGCTTCTGGTAGAGGGTAGAACAAAAGCAACAATTCATTGTTTTACAGGTATGAAGCTATAAATGTACAGTGTGAGAATTTCTTCCAGAGTGTCGCAATACAAAAAGCAGAATACAAAATTCATTTGTTAGGTTATTCTTTAAAAAAAAAATATTCCAACACCAGTAGCATCTTAGGAGAAGTTATTTTAAGCATTCAGATGTTATAAACAGGTACTGATAGTTTAAAGGGATTGCACTGAGACTGACTTCTTTCAGATCTAATCTTGTATTATATCTACTGAAATAAGAAAAAAGGGAGGTGTGGGGGGGTGTGTGACAAAATTCAGGGAGATACTATTTTAGCTTTGTTTATTAAGAAAATAGTGATCTTGGGGCCATGAGGGAGAAAATGGGGAGATGAAAGAAAGGAAGATAAACCACATGAAAGAAGATGACAAGCCAAAAGAATTTTACATGAGGCAAGGAGAAGAATAGTATGCCAGGGAGGGGCTGTCATAAATATATGGTGCAGAGGAGTGAGGAAAGTGATGTTTTTCAGACTTCAAGGGGTCTTGCATGCCCCAGAATTCCCATCCTATAAAAAAGGGAGGTGAAATGGACATTTGTTCTTTAAGGGATATTTGGTGTTTCTGAAATTATTCATGGCCAAAATGATTGTGTACATACTCCTCAATAGATACAAGTGAAAATCAGAGGAACTGATGGTTGACACTGCATTGCTGGTAGTGTAATCGTCCAGAGTACGGCCAGTACACCACTCCATGGCAATTACAGAGACTGGGCGGAAATACTGGGATTGATTCCTGCCATCTCCTGCCAAAATACTGAGGAGAGCTTGTGGTTAAGCCATGATTAAGCCATGCCAGCTTGCACTGACATTGGAATCCATATGGCAGAAGTTATTTTTGAAAATCCGTTTATCAGAGGTGATAAAGATGCTTTTAATTTTACTGAATGATTCTACTAAGTACAAATAAAAATTTACAGATACAATTATGTGTTTATTTGACATCAGGCAAAAAAAATTAGTATTGATTTGCATAACTCCCTAACAACTTCTACAGTATTATTTTAATTAGCCACATGCTCTTGTTATGAATAATATCTATTTATGACTCTGTAGCTGAGCAGTTTTGGGAAGTAATGGTAGCATGCAAAGCAAATAGTTTAGTCTGACCTCTTCTGATTCCCATCAGTCTGTATATAAAACATTAGTATGTTGAACTGAGAACCTGCTGAAACCCTCAAAAGGCAAAAAACCACCAAACACACTAAAACCTAAGCTACTTTTTGTGAACACATTTTTTCTATATACAGAAGTAAAATAAAGTCATTAAAATACATTGTTTTTCTGCATACTGGTTGTGTTGTTGCAACAGACTCAGTATCCAGAAATGTTAAGCTGTTTAAAGAATATGCATAGAGGAGGTTTCATATGTAACTTCCAGAAACAATAACTTTAAAATCTAATTCAGACATATTATAGTAATAAATCAACAACTTTTGACATGCTTCTAGACTAAAGTTCAGGAAAATTTATCCTAGGTTTATTTGAAAACTTGCTTCCTAAGTTCTTTGCCAATGTAGAAAGCACTACATACTTCATTTACCATAAATACTACAGTCTAGCAGTATTTTCTTAACTTAATGGCTCCCATTAAATTTTTTAAGTTAAAGAAAAAGAACCCCTAAACTGCTTACACCAAAATACTCACTTATGTTGATTATGTTTTGAAGAAGGAAAGGGGTTTCTCTTTTAAACCTGTGAAGAGTAAAAGTAGAGAAATGGAGAGGAGAGGAGAGGAGAGGAGAGGAGAAGAGAGGAGAGGAGAGGAGAAGAGAGGAGAGGAGAGGAGAAGAGAGGAGAGGAGAGGAGAAGAGAGGAGAGGAGAGGAGAAGAGAGGAGAGGAGAGGAGAAGAGAGGAGAGGAGAGGAGAAGAGAGGAGAGGAGAGGAGAAGAGAGGAGAGGAGAGGAGAAGAGAGGAGAGGAGAGGAGAAGAGAGGAGAGGAGAGGAGAAGAGAGGAGAGGAGAGGAGAAGAGAGGAGAGGAGAGGAGAAGAGAGGAGAGGAGAGGAGAAGAGAGGAGAGGAGAGGAGAAGAGAGGAGAGGAGAGGAGAAGAGAGGAGAGGAGAGGAGAAGAGAGGAGAGGAGAGGAGAAGAGAGGAGAGGAGAGGAGAGGATTCTGCAGTATTCTTGCTGTTTCACAAGATGCAATATAAAAGATGTGGTTATATTGAACATTAAGATACTCTATTCATGCAGACTGCAAAACATCTGCCATACTTTATAATGCTGAAAGAGGAATGCAAAATCTCTGTACTCTACATACTTTTTGGTACTAGTTGAGGGTGATTTAGTAATACAGAACATTTTCAAAATTATGTAAATTTGGTTGGAATTGAAAGACATGCAAAAAATATAACAAATTTAAACCCTCTATAATTAGCTGTTATGGGAGGTTTCTCTGTTACTGATAGTACTGGAGAACTTGATACATACCAGAATGCATCTGAGCCCTTGTTTGATACACAAGCAATGATTTTTCAAAACTGACAAGTCATCAGATATCTTATACAGATATTCGGTGTGCAGAAGGTATGTGAGGGTGAAGCACCAGCCACTCATAGGAGTTTAAATATTGGATTTCAGAGGTTTTTCAATAATTTCAAGACAGTTGAATTTATTCTTCTTCTACAACAAATACACTCTTCTTATTTTTATTTTTATTTGTTAATTTAAGAGAAAATTAACTTTTTTTTTTCCTCATGCAACAAAGCATGAGGAAGACAGTTTACTGACTTCAGTCCAAAAAGAAAAAAAAACAGATACACAAAAGGAAAATAGGAAATGAGAGAACCGTGTATAGAATAGTCACCCATGCAGAGACTCACACAACTAATACATTGTGTTTTTCCTTTGTGTTTACACAGATCAATTCCTGTTAGAGTCACGCCTGCTTATTTTTAATGTTTGTGAGATTATCCTTCCTACAGCTGCAGAAAGAGAAAGGAATGAATGATTAGAAGAACTAAAATAAACAAAAATTTTATACATATTGGCATTTTTAGGCTCACAACTGAAAATCAGGTGGTGAAATTAATCCAGCTCTGATGATTTGTGCTGTGTTTCTTCTGCTCAGCCTGTTTACTTGTGTAAAATGAAGCAGTGTAGCTGTTACGATTAACAGCTAGCTCTGCTAAATGTGAAAACTTCCCCCAGCTTTCCCAAAAACTTTTTAGAGGTCAAATGACACAGTAGAGGGCACCATATTGTGACTTCTGGTTGGAGTAACTTACAGATTCTGTTTCCAGTAAGTCTTATAAAAAGGATGATTCCTGCAATCTCCTGCTGTAGCAAAGAGATGGATAATTCCCCTCTCTCCCTCTTCATTTGTATCTCTGGAAAGTAGGTCATTACGTAGACTTATTTTATTGGTTAAAATCTCTGAGACTTACTGTGAAATTACATAGAACTTGTTGTCCACAAGAGCAATTCATGACATTTCTATGCCTCAGCACTCCTCTTCTCTCATCTTCCTGTGCCCACAGGAAGTTTCTGTGCTGCAGGACCTTCATTTCTACATCAGGGCATGGGTGAAGTTAAAGCCTTTATTAACTGCACAGAGTCTGATTGACATCAGCGAGGGGCATTCACTAGGATGGTGACAATGGGCCTCAAATGGAGAACTGTTTAGGCCAGGCTTAGATAGCAGTCAACATGGGAATTGTTTTGTACTGACTGAGCTACTCTAATTTAACACACTTTTCATTTGGAAGCCTTCAGCACAGCTCCAGTAATTTTTTTTTTTTAAAATTCATTTCTCAAATAGTTTTTTACACACACAGAACACAAAATCTCAATTTTGTCTTTACATGCCCCACACTTTTGTATACTTAATGATGTGCTCTTGTAAGATTTCTGCCCTTACTTGCAAGGACTTAAACAAGAAAGTGAATGAAATTAATCTCATCTGTTCTTGATTTAAAGAAGAAAGTAACATGTCATCAGTGTCCTCCGTACCTATCATCCAGGTTTAGGAACTGGAGGACAGCAATCCTTCTTGAAAGGAACTGAGTTTTACCCACCGAGTAACACAAAGGCAAAATACCATCTTAGGATGACTAAATATGACTAAGTATGACTTACAGTGACTAAGAACCTTAGTCATTTTAAGAACCTAAATTTATCTAAGAAACTCCCTTAACATTCTCAGGAAAATACATTATGAGAGTGCTAGTTGCCACAGTCCACATTTAAGGAAAAAAATCCACTCTGTCTGTTTTGATACCTCCTGGTTGAGAGAAACATTTCTCACAGAGGTTTCAGAGTGTTGCCTGCATTCTTTGAGTCACATCCTGCAGGGGACATTTACAGTTGGATCAGCATTAATGTGAATGACTCTCTTTCAGGCTAGTCCCTTTCCAAACCAGTAGCTTTTAAAGATTATCTTTCCTTATTAAAGACAGTGAAAATTTAATGGCCTTCTGGTAAACTGTTTTCCTCATGTTTTTGCATAAGACTCACCAGAAAGTATGATTCAGAAAAATAAAAGGCTGAAAAAGATGTATCTGGGCAAACTGAGCAGCAGCTGTACTGAGTTCACTAAGATAATTCTCCCTCATAGACATCAGAAAAAAAAGGATATTGTAAAATGTTGGTTCACTTGTCTCATGATATTGAAGTTGATTTAGAATACAAAGAACTAAGATAATTGAAGTATCTGTGCAAATCCAAACCTGAAGAATCCATTCATCCAAACAGATGAGCTCTGAGTTGGTACGATGTCTCCTCCCCTGCCCTTCCCAGTTCCTTTTCATTAGTAAGATCTTTATCATAGCTACTACATACAACTACATACAACCATTCTTGACCTCCAGCACAGATTAATCTCAGGCATACAGTAAGTCAGGCCTCTCTTAAAACTCATGAAAGACTAAAAAGAAAATTTTGCAGCTGGTTGCTTAACCTTGAATGCAAGTCAAATGGGACTACTTTGACAATTAGTGTAGGAGCAAAAGAATATAGCAAAGAGTTTAAAAGATTTTTGTTGTAACAGGGTAAAAATTGCAGTTGTAGGTGAAGAAAATCCTATGCAACAACCTAATCTAGTTTAAAAGAGCATTAGAAAGGCATGAGAATTAAATGGCAGCGGAAGTAACAGTCTAGTACATTATGACATATACCCACTGCAGAGCTGTGACTTCCTTTCACTCAGGACACAGAGAAGAATGGAAGGATACAGTTAACTGGCCAATTAGCAGTGATACAGTACATAGAGAAGGGGAGTCATGGCTAGTAACTTTGGACAAAAATGCAAAATTATTATTTTAGTGTACTAACTACTTCAGTGAACATCAAAAGCATTACTTGTATGGCAATTCAAGAAGGAGGACAGAAGGATGCAATATGCCAATGTCTTTACATGGGAGAAGTCCACTGCTTTTTTTAAAACAGGATTTTAGGGATTTCATATCTTTTAAGGTGACTGCGGCAGCAGAAACCAGAATTCACTGAGGAAGGAAATCAAGAAAACTGGTCCCAACATTCTTAGGCTGAATTTCAGCATGTCTAATCCATGGTTTATTTATGGCCTCTTATCCATGGTTTATTTATTTATGGTCTCTTCTCCGTGGTTTACGAAGCTGGCTTGTCATGAGTGCCTGTATTTTCAGCTACAGGCCATGGTAAATGTACACGAATTTGATTCAGCTTTAACCTCTTAATGTGGGCTAAGCCCACAGAGACTAGAACACACATCCTACCGCCTGTAAACACAGACTGGCAGGCAGTTAACACGACTTAGATGCAGGACAGCAGTTATGGAAGCACAAATGACAGGATCAGCTCTCTGACTTAAAGCACTGGAGGGCCATGATGTATGGTATATGTATTTTGAGCTTCAGTGCTGTGTTATAGTATCAGCAGGACAGGTTATTCTAGAAGGCAACACCAACATTTGTGGGTTTAGATAAGTTGTTTATGTTATAGCACTGATTTTCCTTGTCTCTGTAATTCCTAAAGTATGACAGTAAATGGAAACCCCTGTCAACCTGAGATCTGCTTTCACAGACATGGGGTATTCCCATTTTTCATGCCAGAGGACACATTTGCCCTCTCTCCTAATATCTTCTGGTAAAAGTAGAGGGAACTCTGGTAATTCACTATTTTGATGAGCAGGTTAAACTCTGTGTGGGAAGTTACAAGAAATATTGGATCTAAGAAACTCTAGAGCATATGTTTCTTCTTAAGACCACAATGTTTATTCCTAAGTAAAGAAGACCTACAAAGTTTTTTCCTGAGCAAAGGTGTGTGGAAAATAAACAATTAATCAGATCATTAAAAAAGAAATAGAACTGTTGCTAGCAAGCAGAATAATGATGCAGGAAATATGTATCAGTGGAAATGTAAATATGTCTCCCCATTACTTCCAATCAGCGGCAAATAGTCAGTATTCAGACAGAAGAAATAGAAGTAGAAAAGGAGTTACGTGAATTATATACCATCCTAACAAGTCCAGGAGAAGGGAGCTTGCACAACCTAAGTATGACAGAAATAAACAACATGACATATTTGACAAAAGGGTCATTAGCTACTGGACACTTCTTAGAACTCGGCCTACATGATCCTGTGATTATAATGAACTCATTTCACATATTTTTTTTATAGAGGTTCCTGAGAGTACACAGAGTTTACAGAAAGATACCTGACAACTATTTCATCCACTGTTTGCTCTTGCCCACTTCATCTTCTTGTACAAAGATTGGGCTCTAAAGAGCAAATAAGGAAGGGGAGAGGGTGGCAGGCAGAGCCCCCACAACCTTTTGCCTTCTCATTTCCAATTCTGAGTGTATGAAATTGTAGCAAGGCAGAACCAAGATTCCCTTACTTGTAGGTGCCTCAAATTATTGTGTCCCCCAGGGAGAAAACAATAAAATCAGGTCTATTATCTGAAAGTATGAAGTTGTCTGTTACGACTTTTCTGCTCAGCCCTGTTGCCTCCACCAAGGAGAAGGGTGACCAGATGATGCTCTGCCACTCCAGTGCTCTTAGCTGGTGGATCAGAGAGTCATAGAATAGTTTGGGTTGGAAGGTACCTTCAAAAGCCATCTAGTCCAAGGCCTCTGCAATCAGCAGAAACGTTTTAAAGTAGATTGTAGAAGAATGGCTCTCTGAGCAAGGACATACAGAGCTAAGCTACGTGCACAACCCAGATTTCAATAACTGTTGAGCGGTTTCTCAGAGAAAATGGATACTGATAGCAGTTTCTCATGGGAACTGCTCATTGGAATGGGTACAATCTAGGCCTCAGCAACCTTGATTGTCCTGAATAAGCAAGAAAGAAGAAACAAAGTCACTGGTAGGAAAGTNGTCACTGGTAGGAAAGTAACAAGATGGGAAGACAGGATGAGAAAACAGGAGCATGTAACCACAAGAAAAGAATAGAGAAAAAGCATGATTGTTTAGCTATAGCCAATCCGCATTAATTACTATATGCATGATAATAGCTATTATCCAATCATAAGTTGCTAAGTGGCGCATGAACAAGCTGACTAATGTATATAACCAGGTCTATAATACTCAATAAGGGGAGTTCCACCAATAACTCTATGAGTATGTGTGGTTCATCCCGGCAACTCTCCACTGTAGATCAGGTTGTTCAGAGCGTCTTTCGACCTTATCTTGAGAGTTTCCAGGGATATGGCGCTTACTACCTCTCTAGGCAACCTGTGGCAGTGTATCACCACCCACATTGTAGAAAACTTCTTCTCTATAATGATCCAAATTAACTCTTTTTTACTTAAAAACATTTCCCCTCATCCCAGGTGCAACAGGCCTGCTGAAGCATTTGTTCCCGTCTTTCTTAGAGGACCCCTAAAAATACTGGAAGGCCACAAAAAGGTCTCCTCGGCACTCTCTTTTCTGCTGGCTGAACAATCTCAATTCCCTCAGCTTTTCCTCATAGAAGAGGTGCTCTATCCTTTCAATCATCTTTGTGGCCCTCCTCTGGACCTGCTCCAACAAGATGAGGCAGCTCTCACTCAGGGTGGGGAATGAGCACTTCCAGGCTGAAAACTTCTCCAATAACAGCATGCAGCTCAGTTAGGAAACTGCATTTTGACTTAGTTTCTATCTCTGCCTCAATGGTAGCAACTGGTATTCCTACCCTCCAACAACCATCATCTAGAAGATAATATTTTTATAGTATATTTAGCAGTCTTAGAGGTGACATGTAGTGATTTAACAGTTCTTTGGTGATTTCAAAACAATCTGTAGCCATGTAACATTAAATTGGTATTGACTGTCATAATAGCTAATGAAACAGATGTGTAAACCCTTATCTGCGTCAAGTCCTGTAGATGTATATACCTATAGATGAATCCGCTGATACTCTGACCTCCCTCCCACCCCTGTAGGATTGCTGTTTGCATGATACTCACATCCTCTCCACTCCTAGAAATCTCTTGGCAAGCTATATTCATGCACTAACCCTGATCCATGTGGTGCCAACAACCCATGTAAAACACCACATGCTTTGGGTTGGGGGCTGAGGACCCCCCAGTATTCAGGTGTGAGAAAGGAGAAAGGTGGGAGAGAAGACCTTTCCCCTTAACGTCTGATTCTACCATTTCAGATCTCTAAACAGAGACAAACATTTCCACTTTTTTTTTCTCCTTTTCTGATGTGAAAGAATCACTTGCTGCTTCCTTCTGCTACTAAGATGTCAGAAAGAGGAAAATTTGACTATTGGAGCATGTTGCAAGGTTGTTGGTCTCACCTGGGCTCTCCAAAAGCAGCAGTAACTTTGCTCTATTAAACACCATTGACAAACATACTGTTTATAGGAAGACAAAAAGGAGAAAAGGGGAGAAAAAACTGCCACCCAAATGCAAATGTTGCAGGCAAGCTTAACAGATAGAATGAAAGATATATAAATACTTTTGAAGGACACATTTGTTTTAAAGCAAAAAGAAACACAACTGATCAGCTACATTCTCTTTGTTATTCATCAGCAGGAGAGCAGTCAACCTGAAATATATATTACATGCCCAGTGTCAATATATATGAAAACCCTTCATCCCCAAATGAGCAGTTTTGAAAATGTCTAAGTTTCTAGTTTGAAGAAAAAACAACCCAAACCCCAGCCATACTAGAAAAAATTGCAAGTATTTTTTGTTGCATTAGCCAACATAAATAGAGCTTATACGCAACTTCTTTTAGCCAGACTTTATTTGGTAACATAACTTGGAAAACAATCTGCCTGTAAGACCATTCTTCAGCAGGGAGACTGAGTACTTTTGACTAAAATTGTAAAAATCTCATCAAAATTTCACATCAAATTATATGAAGATCTGAAGTCTCTCCATCTTATACTTACAGGACAGAGTTAAATAAGCCCTCTTGCAGTTATTTACAATTGCAATCACTGTAGAAGCTCTAAGAGAAAATCCCAGTTCATGTGAAAAAATTTCCCTTAACAGTATTTCACAGAATTTTATTGTGTCTTACCTACAAGTAATTAATTCTTACAGTTTAAATGACAGAACATGTTGCCATTAAAAATTGGAAATTTAATATGTCCACATTCATTATTATTGTGATGTAGAGTTATGACACCACAGATGAAACATCCCACTTTGAATAGTTAGCTCTAATTAAAGCATAGAGTAGTGGATAATGCGTTGCCTCTCCATATGCTTCTTTTTCATCTTCTGTTTTGATTACTAGATTTTAGCCTGTTCCTAGGAGATTCAAGTGTTATTCCAGTATTTGCCTACTTTGTAGACAGTTATGCTCACATCATTATGTGTTAATATCACATCACAATTTGATGTACTTCACAGAGTCCTTAACATTAAGAAAGACAATTATCTTTTCCCAAAATTTGCAAACTTAAAAAATTATGATTTTTAAATCTTCATTTTCCCGGAAGAGGAAATAGCTTAGCTTTTCAAAAGTTACTTCATTGCATCTGAGATTTGTCTAATGGGTTAATGAATCACAAAAGGCTTAATGCTTCAAAAACCATTTCAGTGTCTAAATCAGAATGTATTCCAGACTCTCTGTGACAAGGATTTTATGAAGCCAAGAGCAGTATTGTGTCTGACAGGTTTTTTAGTTTATTACAGGTGAGGTGAAGATACCTCATGGTACATTTATTTGAAAGAGCCAGCTTTGCTTCACTGAACCTATTCTGCTTGGAGGCAAATTTCATTCCCTAATTCTAAAACAGTTTGTACCAGGATGTTAAAGAGAACATGAAAAAAGAATGTGCGTCTCTGTAGGAAGGCAGAGAACTGTGGAATTGTGGATAAAGCAGCATCCAGGAGAGCACAGAGATCTCTACAACAAAACACTTAAGTGGGAAGTAAGCCCACCTATGCCCATGTGGACATCCTACATCCTATAAAGCCCACTCTACACAGTCCGAAAGAAGGTGAAAGACTTGGCCTCTGCTCAAACCAGTTTCCTGATCATTGAGCAAGGCTGTCCCAGGGGGTACAGGAGGTGTTCAAGACATGTTAACCTGGGCAGAGTAAATACTCCAAACATGACTGGTGGTGTTGAGCAGATCAACCCCTTCTCTAGTGATCATACTCCCTAAGAAATTTTGCTCAAAGATGCTGTATTTTGGGAAGGCTCTAATCATGCAAGTCTGTGTGAGAACTACTATGAAGAATAACTAAACGAGACCTGCTGAATCCTTGGGCATCTGGAACACAACTCTTAACCTGCTTTGGCACAAAAGTGGACTTGGAGAGCTTCGGATATAAGCAGACCAGGAAGCAATTTGGCAATGTAGCCAAAATAATCGGGCAAGCAGCTTCAGACACCTTTAGATCTAGTTATCCGCTCCTTGGTGCAACATTTCTCAGTTACAATTTTGTCCCTACTGCAAAGTGACAAAAAATAAAAATCTAGTCTGTTCTACTGCTCTTTGGTTTAGAATGGAAATACTGTTTTTAAGAGCATAATATTGACATGAAAAGTAAAATTTTTAAAAAATTTGAAAATTCAAAAATAGGAACAGTTTACAGTATTTAAGTTAGTTAGTGTGTTAGTTTCCTGTATAGGAAAAAAGAAGACATTTTATCCCAGAATTGTAAATAATCTTCTCAAAATTATCACGCACATAGTCTTATGTAGGACTGAAGCCATCTCAAACTGGAATACAGCTAAACTATTGTTATCAACATGCTTATAATGGGCCTAAGTCTTTTTGAGCCACTAAAATTTCAAATCAGCAAAAGTATCGTGAAGCCAAAGGTTCAGAATTGTACAAAACATTGGTAATACTTCAAAACCAAGATTTTTATACCCTTTATTAGAGGGAGGGTATAAACTGGAAAGTTGCACAAAATAAGAACCATATGAGGACAAAGAGATTTATACCTATTAGGATATTTAAGAAGCTGACAACAGTTTAAATCAGATTCTCCTAGTAGGAAAATTTCCATTACGTGCTTTATAAATGCCAACCCATAATCTACTTACAATTGTTTGTGATTAAACAGCTGAGTTATAAGATGCTTCTCAACTCTTCAGCAAATGTTTTGCAATAGCGGGGAATAGTGACAATTCTTTGTTTGGATATTTTGGCACAATATGCAGAATGATGTCTTAAACTATGATGTGGAAATGATCACTAAGCTTAAGTGACTCTATGAGGCAATTTACTGTTCCTACACTATTTTGTACAGTAACCAGCAGAAGTGGAAGAAGAACAGGGCTAAAGAAAATGGCAAGGGATTTTACAAACAGATAGAAGGGTGTAGGCGTTTACAGTAGAGAGAACGAACTTGGCTTTCCAAACCAAATCACAATCCCCAAAGTGTTTGTCTAGGTCTTACAGATCTCAGTGTTGGCCTTGATTTTCTCTCCTCCTCACTGTCTTGCCCACACCTACTCAAGTGTTGGTCATCAGCCATTTTCCTTATTCACAATTTTCACCATATTTTAACTGTTGAACGCCTCCAATAGCACAGATATCAAAATGTAAACATCCTAACACCAGCCTTAAGTTCAATTCTTTATTTCATGTCTCCTTATTTTCTTCCTACTCTGTCTCATTTACACATTTCTCAGCCTTTTCACAAGCATTTCTACATGGTTTTAAATGCTGTACACTAAACATGGAAAGTCTTTCTTGTAAATATCCACAAAGCTCTCCACTGTTAAGAGTGTTTTAAAAGACACCTATTAAGAAAACTGAAGTGATATCAAAGAGTAATTAGAAGCAGCTTATATTTTTATTTGGAAGTCAATTGCATATATATTAGCTACCAAAGCTAGTGCTCTCAAAGTACAGAATATGTGTTATTCTTACAATCTAACTTTAGAAATCTAGAGTTATTGCCTGCTTTACAAACCTAAATTCATGCACTTATTGATTATCTTTATATTTCTTTACTTTTTGAAGGAAAAAAATGCCCAGGTAAACACGTGAAATTTTAAGAGAAAGAAGAAGAATCAAATGCACATTGCTTATTCATCTTTACCAAGAGGAAAAAGCATGTTTTTAAAGTGAGTAGCACTTCAAATTTATTTATCTTAAGAAAATAAATGATGTGTTTTGAACAGACTTTTAAAGAACTCATTCATGCTTTAGTCCAGAATTTTAATGTAATAGTCTGGAAAATTTTAACATTTTAAAGCATGTAAGTGATTCTTCCCAAATATACAGATGCTATCCAATATAACAACTCTGATGATACCGTTTATGTCTCTAATAATTATTTATTTCAGGGCTTTGCAGGCATGGTTGTGTTAAGAAGAAACTCTATTTACTAAAACAGAGTGTCAAAAATTTGAATGCTGAAATCAGAACTGATAGCAATGTGGATCCTGAACTAATGTGGAAAAGGCTTTTGGCTTTTAAGTAGTGCTATGACATCTTTCTCAGGACACCATTTTCTGAGCGTAGGGATCCTTGGTTTCAGGTAATGTGATACTGCCACAATTGCAAAATTGTACTGTACCATCCATTTCCAGCACAGCGCTTTGCAAGGTTTAAATAATTAAAGCCAGGATCCAGAACATAAACGAGAAAAAAAATGTTTGCAAGAAGGGAGGTATATTTGGTCACATAGACGATGGGAAGGATCATTTTATTGCTCTTTGAAAGACCATGATACCGGATACAATAACTACAATGTCCAAGCAAGGTCTGTCTCCTATAACCAAGCTATTTCAGAATGTGATGATAAATATGTCAAAATACATAATCTTGTGTCATGCTCTAGATTTTATTTAGTCTTCTATTAGTAGCAATTTCCACAAAATTATTGCAGTGATTAGCACTATATTTGCCTATCCATTGTAAGTACATTGATTCTCTTTTCACTGGCAAATTTCTGCTTGTAAATGTTAAAAACAAAGTAAAAAGGGAGAATTTGTTTTGCTTTTTTATATGACTAGATATAGCAACAACTGTTGCAAACTTTTTTCCTCTAGACTAAAAAATATTTCGTTCAGGAGAAAAAATCCATCCTTTCCTTGAAAAGCATTCATCTCTTTGTTCTTTAATTTAAAGTAGAAAGAAAAACAGCAAAAACATTAAGTAAAGCTACATCTAGACATTCAAAATGTGCACCATTTTTTGAGATTGCCTGAGAGTTATTCTCCTCAAACTGCAACATTCTTTATTCTAGTTGCTACTCGACACCTGATTTACACCTCAACTGTATTCTCAGATAAAGCATTTTGCATTTCTTTCCCTTATAAGCTATAAATAATTGCTAGTTTCTTTCCCAAGAGGAGAATCAGAAGTTTTATTCACACACATGCAGAACTGCCAGCACATAAACCACCCAGGTCGTAAAAATAAAAAAACTGTCTCCTGTCAAACACACCTGCCAATTAAAGGAAAGGCCACTTCATGGAAGCCCTTTAGAATTACTCAGAGCTTTCTGAAGGCTGGTGAGAGGATGTCTCTGATTAAAGTTCCCAGTTCTCCAAAGTTCTCTCCGTTACTGAGATACAGCAGAGTCTTTTCGGGCTGTGTCCTCATAATCAGATAAGGAATTGAGCTTTAAAAAGAAAATACTTGTGATATTTTTCAAGTGTGTGCATTTGTCATGTCAAAGGATTTGTCAGAGCAGTGAGAAACTGCATGTCAGAAAAACTCTTGTTAGGCTTACCTCGATGAAAGAGCACTGGACCTTCCTGCCTCTGACTTCCTTGGCATCTTCTTTGGCATCCACAGTACTGATGTCTGCAAGACCTTTCCTTCCTATACTGTACTTTTACATCCATTGCATACACCTGCTGTTTCCTCAGATCTTTTCAGGGTCTTCAGAAGCCTGATCTCTCTCGAGCTAAGGGAATCTTGCAAGTGCATACCACCAGAGGGCAAAGCCGGATCAGGAACATCCAAGCTAATCCTGGCTCTGTCCTGCAGCCCAGAGTGTGATGGGGCTTCAGGACTAGACGGTCAGCAGCGTGCACGCGCACTGTTCACACACTACATGTCACGATTGCAAGTAATTGCAATCACCAGCCAAAACCCCCTGTCTTCCAGAAGGTCTTGGCATCTCTGGGATATGAAATTAAAGGCCTGGCAGCATAATTAAACAATAGCTTCATTACTTCGTGATAACCTTTTTCAGCATTTGTGGGAATCCCCAAAGTTTTGCTATAAGAAATTAAGGAGAAGAACATGAGAAAAAAGAAAAGAGTAATTCACATGTTAGATACTTCAACCCTTAATTTTGAACTCATTAAAAGATACTCTGGTCCAGAAATTTATTTAGAGAGAAAAAAGCTTTGCGACTTCATCTCTAGAAGCATTGGCTCTATATTAGAGTGACTCTCAAGCATAGATGCAGTCTCCATTTTAACAATACACTGTCATCATGTTCATATGGCACATGTAAAATCATGATAGGATAGCCAGCTACCACAAGGCAACACACCCTATTTAAAATTATGGTTAGAGGGTGCCTTTTAGTTGAAGGTGATCAGAAAAACCTAGCAAATATGCATTTCTTCCATAGAAAGTATTCAGTCTCCAAAATGTATTTCAAACCATTCATGCACCTGATCTTTTAAGAGAAGGTTTCACTTAAGGAAAACCAATCACTATACTTCAGACAAAACACCTATCCAGGTGCTTCATATAAAGGCTGCTTCCCTTCTCTTTGATCAGTGTCTTCCTAGGATTTTACATTTTCCCCTGAGACTCTATGCTATTCGTACTGAAGAAAATTGGTGAAGAGACAAAAACAATTCATGATCAGCCCAGTCAATGTAACTCTAGGAGTAATTCTGTGAGCACAGAGTTTCTCAGGCAGGAATGTCATCAGTAACCAGCCATTCATAGCAAAGTGAGGAAGGGTGTTGCATAACATGAAAACTTCATTCCTGCTTCTCAAGAGAACCAGCAACTCCCACACGACAGTCACATACCCATCACCACAGCTGGTTTTCAGTCATAATAAATTTCTACTGACCCAGACACTGGCATATCACCCCATCAGCTGAGAGAGTGAGTCAGCTTGTTGGTAGAGGTTTTTTTTCCAGTGAGATATGATATGGTATGCACTGAAGATCCATGAAACAGACCTCAGCAGCAATGAGCACTCTAAAAGCAGAAAGGCAATCCTTCATCCAGCAGAGCAGAGTGTCAGAAAGTGGAGCAGATTGATACCCAGATGTGTGGAAAATGCCAGTGTTAACAATCACTGAAAGTGTTGTGATGTCTAATTCACACAAGGTTTTGGGCCTGACTGCACTGAAAATGTGTTCTTTGAGGTACCTTGCTGGGTGATTTTTTGAAGAAGGACCTCCTGTGAACTGGTGAGTCCCGGTCAGGGCTGGAGCTGGAGGACACCAAAAAGAACAAGAGACCAAAGCAGCAGAAGTCTACTTTAGAGATGCATGATGCTGAAAAGCCTATCCTTTTCTCTTTTATGCTAGTCACAGGAAAGCTTTACCAGAGCCATCTTGGGCAACTTGATCCTCCCTGGCCAACCTTGACACTTCAATTTCTTGGAGATGTCATGCAACAACAGGAGTTTTTAAATCATATTCTTACTCAATATTGTTACAACCATCAGAAGAGGTTTTTCCAAGATGCTCTCTTTAAACAACAATAACAATTTTTTATATGTTTTAGGGTGTATGTGAAGATAGGGTCACTACTGCTCATGCTAATGTTGTACAGTACCACTGAAAGTCAAAAATACAGCAGTACAGGTAGGCACTACACCTGCTTTTTTTGTAATAAAGATATTTAAGCTGGGAAGAATGCCATTGCACAGCTGAACTCTCATTTTCAATGTCTAGAAACAAAACCTGCAAAAAATTAATTCTTTAATCCTATTATAAATTCTACCTTCCAAATTACATTCCTACCCATTTAAAAATATACTGCTGTCTTTGTGAAAGGAGTCTTATCCTTCAGAAGAATTCCTGCTATTGGACAACATTGGTTTTTAATTTTCTTCTTTTTTTAATATTATTTTGTTCTCAAGTGAACTTTTGTTTATTGTTTTAGCAATACCGTACTCTATGTATGTATTCCCTTCACCATTTGTGACAAAACAGTCACAGGATTGCTGCAGAGAACATTGAGATCAGCAAGAATAGGGTATTAAAAATGAAGATACCATAAGTTTGTGCAATTTTTGCATTAATAGAGGAAATACAAACATGTACAAGAAGTTTATCAGACCTCCACAAGACAACTTCATGAAAAGCCAGTGACTTTCCAAGGGTATTGGTACATTTATAATTGCATGAAGAGAGTAGGATTAGGAAAATACTTTTTTCTATCACTGTTATAAAAAATAAGATGTCTAAAATAATTTTTATGTATAATTTTAACATACTATAGAACTATGTTTGGGATCCAGAAACTACAAACCGAAATGCTAGTCCTAACTTCTCCCCAAGCCTTCTTCCCCATAGGAGTTTAGTTAGCACAACTATCAACATAAACAGCATGTATTTTTAAGAATGCCTCAGAAGCAATGAGATCTTGTGCTATTTGCTTGCTGGGGAAATACTCCTGGATGTCTTCATCTCCTTTGCTATGCTTTAAAATATGACAGCCTCTGCATCTCTGCCTTTGAGGCTGCACACAAGCAAGACAGACCTGCATATATTACATCTCAAAATATTTCTGCTCTTAAACCTGAATAGTAGTGGAAAAGACCTAGAGAATCCATTTTACATTTCATCTGTCCCATCTCCCAATAATGAGTCTATTATCATTTCCAGCCATCTATAGACAGGTCTTAATGCTGTCAATAAATCAACTTGAATGTTTACAGCAAGCCACAAACCTAAAATGCAGGTCCCCACTGTTCTATGAGGGCTGTGATGGCTGTTCCATATAGTACTTTTTTTAAAATTTGCTCTGACTCTACTCTGTCCAAAGAAGCTCCTTCTGCCCCCACCCATAATACTGCTGTCAGACACCATCTCTCAACACTTACCTCACTTAAAATGCCTCTAAACCAAAGTCATAGTACGGAAAGTAGAGGAAGCAAGACATTGCACTTCACAGTTAATCTTTTAGGAAGTAGTAAGATCACTTACCATAGTTGGAACACCTTTCCAAATAAGCCTTCCTTGGGAAAATTTCTTTTATTTGGATAGATTTAGTCACAGAAGAATACGTTCTGTGTAAAATACATTTCACAGAGCAAGAAAATTCTTTCTTCTTATCACCTAAATAGCATAAAAAGTCTTATTGCACCTAAAAAACCCTTGTCTCTTTAGTGTAATAAACTGTGAGGTCCAAAGCAATACTTAAGCAAAACACACAGTGAAAACATCTCACTCATCTAAAACCAATTCCAGTTGGTCAAAGTCTTCAACAGAGTTAAGTATCAGCCCTTGAAATGCATTTGCATATTGGTGCCAGAACAGGGTTCAGAAACCAACTGTCATTTAATCAACTGGATACCTCCTACCCCATAGAAGAAATGCTGCTGAAAATGTAGACAAATCCTATAGGTAACAAAGACCAAAACAGTTGCACTCTCTGTATCCACTCTGTGTGCAAGAATTAAACATCAAACAATCAGAACAGAGAAGTGAAGATACTAGTATTATCTCATAACTTATAAAAGTAACTTCTTTTTTTGTAACTGTTTGTTTTGTCCTTATTATTTAAAAGCCTCATGAATTAATTAATGAAGTTATATTACATTAAACGGGATGGTAGGTTTGCACTTTGTCTTTTCCCTTCCATAACAGTGCCAATTTATTTAAGACATTTGAAACATTTCTGTGTCTTTATTTTGTTTGCCCATTCTGGAACAGCAAATCTATAAACAGCTAATTGCTGTATGATACAAGGTCTCTAGTATCCTGATGCTGCATCAGTCAAGAAGAGTGATATTTTCAGGCATTTGTGGCTTTGTAGTCATTCTACTCCAGCCTGCAGCTGATCTCAGAGGGAAATATTAAAGTAAATTTCCAGAGTTTCCTAGCCATGTCACATTCTAGAGACTTAGGAAAGAGCAAACACATCATCTGAAATTAACTTTAAAAAAACCCCCTCTTACTTCTTTTCAACACATTTAAGTAGAACAAGAAACTCACCAAATTCACCTGTTTATTCTTCATTTGGGAAGCCAACTCTCTGCAGATGAGGTGCTATGAATCCAGCTGCCTTTCCCTCATTCTAGGAGATGTAGGAGATGTAACAGGTTCAAGTTTATCATCAGAGTGCAACGCTGGCACATTTCTACAGCAGGGAGGCAGAAAAAACAGGGGTGGAGGGAAAAAAATCAGCCCTCACAGCAGTTTAACAGTTCTGGCATGTTGTTATTGCCACAGGTTCCTATGACTGGCTTTAGCAGATCTCCTCTCCTCTGACATCACTGCCTGTAGAGCTGGGGAGCACAAAGAAAGGCTAATCACTGTACACCTCAAGCCATCTCCTGCAGTAAGCCGTGGGAGTTTATCAATACCTGGGGAGGAAAGCCGTTTTGCCACCTGTCACCTGGGATAAAATTATCTATTTCCTAATTCTAGTACTAATGTTGGATTCAAAGCCAAGTGATAATTATCCCAGCTGGTTCTTAAAACAACCTCTGAATGGCATTGATCGTGATTATTAAAACTGGTGTGAAAGGCATTGCAGCATACGAGTTCATTTGGTTTATTTATAGATTAATTTTCCTCTATTTACATTCATGTTGAATTCAGAAAGGGATAGGAGTTTTCCCCTGTGAGAAGAGCTTCCTCTTTTCCTAGTTGATATCATTACTTGCTAGATGCATAAATTAGCAAACCTTTCACACTAATGGCTAACTACAATAAAACGGTTGGTGGTTACTCAACAATTCACTTTGTTTATTTATGGTAGTATAAATAAAGGCTCGAATCAGCTTTGCTAGTGTCACAGAGATACGGAAAAGATGCTGTTTTCTAACATGTTGAGGGGCATGAGCTACCAGACAAAGCACCCCTGCAGCCTGAGCTCTGATTCAAGCATTGCCTATTGCCCCCAAAATCAACACTCATGAAATCATTTCACCTCTTTGTAAGCAGGTGAAAGAGCAGTGAGAAATTCCAAGTCACTGTTAGAGGAAGAACAAAATTATTTGTTCAAGTTGAAGTTTGCCTGACGGTGCCTTTGGACAAGTATCAGAATATTGAAGAATGTACTTGTAAAAATACAAGTACAAATAAATAATACTCTGAGTAGAAACACTAATAGGAATGGGAGTTTTTTTTCCCATACACTGTATATGACTTTATTTAATTTTACTTTATCAAACATGAAAAAGTTCAGTGACTCAGTAAACTCAGACCTGTGATTTTTTCTCTGTCAATCTCCAAAGCTTGACAAAATTCCTTAAGTGCCTCCATTTTTGCTTTAACTTTCTAGATACCTTTAGAACATTCTAGATAACTAGGAAGCTCTAAGAACCTTGGGTACAGGTTTTGTACATTGGCCTGACTGTGACATTCAGCCAGAATCACTCCAACCTCTGCTTCCATAGCAATGCCCTCTCTTAGATAACCAATACTTCAGACTGTATATAAATACCTTCTAGCGAGAACCTCTGTCTGTTCAGAACACATTGTTAAATTGCCGTAATTTAAAATGATCACTGAGGGCTTGTGAGGAGGAAAACATTTCCATCAGTAAGCAGGGTCACCTGTTATACAACAAAGCCAAATTGCTTTCCTCTCTCTCCTTCTACATACCTAAAACTTCTCTCCCATCTCACAAGTGTTACCCTAACCACTTCACTGCAGTGCATGAGTAAAGATTGCTGCAGGACTGAGAGAAACCAAGGACAGTGCTTCAGTGCAGCAGTGAGATCAGGTGTCCCGGAGCAGGTAGAGATTTTCACTCCCATATGAAGTCTTATTACATATGCTATAATATTTGTTTTCCAGTGGCTACCTTAATCACCAAAAATGTTAGGCATCCCAGAAACAGGGAGCAGAATTTCCTACTTGCATAACACTTGTTCTTGTAAACTATCCCCTTGTCCCAGAAGACTTTGAATGTTTCCTCAGCCTTTTCCCGCTGGGATGTCCCTGGGTTGCCGCAGGCACCTATCACTGATTTCAACCCCACAGCAGGCAACATGCATTCATAAAATTTTGGATTTCTATGTGTGAATGTCCACAGCACAGAAAGGAGATGAACCAGTGCTTCCTGTTTTTAAGGAAATTCTAGACCCTACTACATACAATTAGAGCCAAACAACTACTTTCTACATCTGTAAGTTAGTCTGGGGATTTTGTCTTGAAAAAGCCAAATACCGAGACCAGGTCCATCCAACAACTTATTCTGGAGCACGTGTGTACACCTCTCTGCAGTTTTGAGTGAAGCATTTGAAAGGTCTGATGAAAGTCCCTGCTTATATTGGCATTTTCTTCCTGGCTAACTTTAGGCAGTGCTGTTCTAGGCTGGTTTGCTGTTCTGGGTCAGTTTGCTGTTCTGGGTTAGTTTGAGCTTCTGGGTTAGTTTGCTCTTTTTGGTTGGTTTGCTGTTCTATGTGAACTGACTTTGAACTGAGGCCTAAGGTGTACCATACATAAAGAGTTTTCATGCAAAATTGTATTTCAGGTAAGAAAAACATTCTTCCAGATATGGAAGATCCAGACCCTTTCTGCATTTCAACTACATCTGGTCTGGTCCGGTCTGGTCTGGTCTCCTCTCTTTTCCTTTTTTTCCCCCAAAGATTAAAAAAAGTCAAAGCCTTCAGTTTTTGTCTATTTGCAGAGAATTACTTTTTTTTTATACTAGAAAGTAAAAATTTCTAAATCACACTATTACTGAAGAAAAAAGAAAGCAGAGAAAGACATTATCTTGGTGACATACAAGGTTCTTTATCCTTTTCATCTCACTCAGACTACTTTCTTCCAATAAAGGTTTTGACAGCTAAGATAACATGTGGATAAAACAGCAGGTGTGAGTCAGACCTTACTCCAAATTTCATCCTGGAGAGAATAACAACTACAATCTAGTTTATTTTAAAACAAAAGATAGGAGGGTTGGTAGGAAAAATTACATAATGACATAATTAACATGTAAAGCTACAGCACAAACTTAAAAACTCACAATAAAAAAATATACATTACCTCTCCCACCTAAAATATGTTTAAAGTCAATCAATGCTAAGAATTTGTCCAGACAAAGTCTGTGCTCTTTACAAGTGAGAGCTTCTAACCTGTAGCAATGGAAGAAAATTAATGGTATGATTTATGATGTTGTTCTCTTTCAGTTATTCAGCAATGTCTGAGTTTCAAACATTTTGTGAACATGTTATTATTTGAGAAACTGTTTTCAATTTTATGTATATGTATATATCTATAGTGCAGTGAAAAAAAATTAAAACATTTTAGAGTGTTTTAAAGGTTGTTTTTAAACTTCAGTTTTTTGGTGGACTGGCTTCTAAGATTTTTGGAATGTAGAGTATGAGATAATAGTGAGAATGGCTTAACTATAGTGTAGCCACTCGAATTTTAATGTGAAAGAAAACAACCTGGTAAACTCCAGAAACAAAGCACAGACTGACACTAGCTATTCTCTGGATTTAAATTACAATAACATAATGCTACTTCTACTCTTGTGTAGAAGTCAAAATTATATTTGCTTTTAAATGAGGGTGGTTCTTTTCCATGTGTGCCAGATTGGACAAAAATTTAGGAGGAAATAATTTGAAAAGGGCATTGGTTTTTCTTCTTGCCTGCCAGGCAAGCAGGCTTTGGTAGGTTTTCTTTCACAGGTTCACAAAAATAATTTTTTGAATGAAAGTGATAAAAAAATATTTATTTAATAAAATAGAGGGTTTTGCAGGTATGAGGTAGAAAAGGATATTGAAATTCTCTCTCTTGTCTCTAGAAGAGGTTGGTGGGTTTTATATAGTTTTTATTTTTTGTTTGTAAAACTTGTAGTCTTGAGCTGGTAGGGTCCAGCAGGGTTCAGCAATCTCCTTGGAACGGTCTTGCTGAGTGTTTGGAGATGATAGCTGGTTTTGGATGAAGAAGCAAGCTGAAAACAGTTTAAAAAGGAACAGAAGCTGTTGAGGCAGATTGCATTATTTTTTAGTTATAAGTTGAAGAAGTTAGAGTAGAAAAAAATTGTTTTTCCTTAATTTTTAATTGGCAGAAATATTTTTTGCAGAAGGAATATATAAATATTTAATTGTAATGTTAAGTTAGTTGTTTTGAAGAGTTTATCTGATTTGTTTTTCTTTTGTAATTTAAAGGTATAATAAAGGTTAAGTAGGCAATGAGGAATATAGTATTGTCATAGAATCGCTTCAAGACATTTCCCTTCTTATTTTGTATCGCTGGCTTGATGTTTAAACTAATATATTTTAACTTTAAATACACACACATACATATATATTTATGTGTATATATATATACACAGTTAGTGGCAGTGACATTCAGCATGTAATGGTATATAGGCATTTTAATATTATACACAGTTTTCACTTACAATTAAATTTCTTTGGGATATATAATGTGTTACTCTGGTTTTTTATATTATTTACTATGTACAGCTTGGTTTTTGAGCAAAGACAACTTCACAGATGGGTTTGGTTTTATTTGAGGCAGATTTAATTTAAACAGGTTTTTTACTAGACTTTTAAGATGTATTATTGGGACTTTGTTTCTTTTTATTGCATGCAGAGGTTTAGATTGGGCAGGGCCTGTTTGGTTGGTGGAGCCTCGGGTGTTAACTAACCAGGTGGATTTTGTTAAATGCTGTTCTTAATTTTTGAAATTTCTCTCACTTAGTGCCTTCAAGGTGGTTTTTAATAATCAATTGCATTGTTTTATTTTGCTTGTAGCTGATGTATGATAAGGGATATGGTATACTTATTTAATGTCATGTTTTTTAGTTCAGGTGTTTATAAGGTTATTCTCGAAATGAGTTCCATTGCCAGATTTAATTTTTACAGGGGTGTCATGCTTCTAAAGGACTAGTTTTTAAGGCATAGGATGGTGTTATGGGCAGTAGCGTGAGGTACAGGGTGGGTTTCTAGTTACCTAGTGGTGGCTTTTATTATTGTGACCGTGTAGCGCTTGCTTTGGCTGGTTTGAGGCAATGTCATGTAATTCATTTGCTAGGCTTTTTCATATTTGTATTTTGACCACTGTCTACTATATCACAAAGGTTTCACTCGTTTGGCTTGTTTGATCGTAGCATACATCTTATACTCATGGATGACTTGGGAGATATTGATTATGATTAGATTCACTCTTCGGTCTCATGCTTACTTATAGGTGGTATTTGTATTTTGATAGTTTGAGGCATTATGGGCCTATTGAGCTAGAAACAATTTTTTTTGTTGTTGTTAATCTAAATTTATTTGTGACACTTTTATTTTTGCAGCTTGATTTATTTGTTCACTGTTTTGGTGCTTTTTATTAGTTTGATTTTTGGGGATATGGCATTTATATAGCAGACTTTTACAGGTAGTTTTTTTATCTGAGTGGCGATGTTTTTTCACTCATTAGCAGCTTAGATTGGTTTTCTTTTATGCTGCTAATTTTTTTTTAAAGTTTTTTTAGCTAACTTTATAAAGCAGTGGTTACTATTCATGAATTAGTATAGAGGTAGAGCTTTGGCTACCTTTTATTTTTTGTAATGTTTAGGGCCAATTGAACAGCTTTGAGTTTAGTGAGTTGACTTGATCCACTTTTACTTCTAGTCGTTTCTGCAACCCATTGTTTGGGGGTCCATATGGTTGCTTTTTATTTTTGATTTGTTTTTATAATGCGACTGGAACTGTTAATGAAAAGAGTAACGTGTGTTTTCTCCTGGCAATTGGTTGTACAGTGGAGTTCCTCAGCCCCTGTTACTTGTTTTATTTCTTCTTCATTAGTGACATTAAAGCTTTTATTTTTAAGCTAATTTGTAATGATTTTTTAGGATTCCAGGGTGATTCAGTTCTTCGATATGGGCGTGCTGTGTCATAAGGGAAACCTATTTGCTTTATGTAGCACTGGTGGCATGGTGGATAGAGGAAACTTTTGTTTTGAACATCTACCTTAGCACCAGTAATTTGGGTGCCAGGAGGAGTTGTGTTTCAGTGCTTACTGTTTTTGAGGTGGTTTGGATTTTTTTATAGGTTGCTAGGATTTCCTTTTTTGTTGGAGTGTAGTTAGCTTCAGAGCTTTTGTAGATTTGACTCTAGAATTTTAGTGATTGGCTTTGAGTTTCACCAGACACTTTTTGCTAAAAGCTCTGGGACAGACTATGGTTTCTGGTTGCAGAGTAAAGTACATTCTTTATTTTTGGTCTTGTTTTGATTGGGCCAAGAGTTACCGCATGAGTGATTTCTTGCTTGATTTGAGTGATGGATTATTGATGTTGAGGTCTCTAACGGAAATTGGGGTTTTTGCGAGTAACTAGGTAAAGAGGGCTCACAATTTGGTTGTACTCAGGAATACGCATTTTTTAAAAGCTTATGGTGCTTAGGAAAGCTTGCGGGGTTTTTTCATTAGTTGGTGGAGATATTGTTGTGATCTTCTTGATAATTTTAGTGGGAATTTGATGTTCATTTTATTATTTAATTTTCAGAAACTGGATTTTATGAGCAGGTTTTTTGACTTTGCTTTTTCGATGGCAAAATCAGCTTTTAAGAGACTTTGGATGATTTTTTTTTTTTTCAAACATTTTTGTTGCCATGTTTTTCTACACAATGATGTTATTGATGTATTGTAGGTGTTTTGGAGTTTCACCTTTTTTTAGGGTAGTATGGTTCACTTTATGGCAGATGGTAGGACTATGCTTCCACCCCTGGGGCAGTCGGTTCTAGGTCTATTGCACGATTCTCTAGGTGAAGGCAAATTGAGGCCTGCACTTTGCTGCCAATGGAATGGAGAAAAATGTATTGGCAATGTCACTAGTGGCATAAAATTTTGTTGCTTTGTACTCCAGCTTGTACTGGAGTTCTAGCATGTCTGGCACAGCAGCATTTAATGGTGGAGTCACTTAATTTAAGGCACGGTAGTCTACAGTCAATTTCTATTCTTTTTCAGATTTGCTCACTGGCCAAATAGGACTGTTGAAGGGTGAGTGGGTTTTGCTCATTATTTTTTGGCTTTCTAGTTCATGGATCATTTTGTGTATGGGAAACTCTGTATTTTAAGTTGTGCGATACTGTCGGCAATGAATTGTTGAAGTGGCAATTGGTACTCTTTTTTTTTCCTTTTAGAAGGCTTATTGTAGATGGGTTCTCTGTTAGTTCAGGTAAGGCGTTTAATTGTTTAATGCTCTCTTTACAGCAGCTATTTTAAAAGTTCACCTGAGGTTTATGGGTCTTTGAAATATCTGTTTCAGAGGAAATCTATGTCTAGAATGCATGGGGCATCAGGACTAGTCACAACAGGATGGTTTTTTAAACTGTTTTTAGTCAGGTGTCTTGGGGTGATTCTATGACCATACCATATTCCGAATCACCTGCTTGATCTCTAGTGTACCTTTGAGTTGAAAAGGGGGACAGAGAAGCTGAGAGAACTCTTCAAAGCAGCTAGCTTGGCCTTGCAATTAGAATGTTTACATTCTTTTCTCTCTTGGAGCTGATAACTTTTGCCAGTTAGAAGATAAAGAGAAGAGTTTGCTCTCTAGTTTCTTCGGCTTTCAGCTGAGAAGGGGCTACAGTCTACCCCAGCGGCTTCTGCTCCTTTTTGGACTGTTTTCAGCTTGCTTTTCATCCAAGACCAGCTGTCATCTCTGGGACCTGCTCGGCAGGACCCTCCAAGGGGGATCGTCGGACCCTGCCTGGCCCGGCCCGGCCCAGCTCAGGACTGCAGGTTTTACCTACAGAAAGAACTCTAAAATCCACCAGCCTCCTTTAGGGGACGGGGGAGGAGGTTTCAATATCCTTTTTTTCCCTTGTGACAGGGGGGGCCCCGGTTTGTTAAATAAATACTTTTTTTCACTTTCATCTGCGAAATTATTTTTCTGAACCCGTGGGGGAGGGGGTGCCGGGGCCTGCTTGCCTGGCAGGCAGGAGCGAGAGAGAGGGAGAGAGTTGGGTGGTTTCCTTCTGGATTTGTGTTCAAGTCAGCACATCACGTTTACTTCAGCTTCTATTAGAGTAAAATCTTGTGATCTTGTTACTTTAGAAATAGAAAAAGGTTTTGTCTTTATATGTTTTGATGGGATTAGTGTGCACTGTGCACCAGTGTCAATTAAGGCTTTGTATTTTTGTGGTTCTGATGTGCCAGACCAATGAATTTATACAGTCTAAAAGACATGGTTTTCTTTAATTTCTATTTGGCTAGAGGCAGGGCCCCTCTAGTTTTGGTTACCCATGCCTCTCTGGGCAACTGGAGCTATTTAATTTTTGTGGAACTTCCTGTTTGAATCTTGGTCTGTTGTAATTCATGCACTTGTTTTGCCAGAATAGAAGTGGGTTTCTCATGTCACTTCTTCATATTTTCTTTATTGTCACACAGGAAAAACTACAACTCAACTCACGGGATGTGGTTTTTTTTTCATGTTGGAGGATGTTTGCCTCTGACAACAGGACCTCTGATCTGTGCTGATGAGACTTGGAAAGTTTTTTCGATCTCTTTCTTGATTTTTTGAGGCACCTCTTTAATTTTGTTTTTCACTTTTTTGCACACGCTTTGACAGATCTGTTATTGTTGTTGAGAGTTTGGCATGTGTTGGACCATACATGCTATCTGCATATACCCAGAGCTTTTTCACTATGGAAAGCACGGTCTCATTTTCTTCATTTCACATCATTATTGCTAAAGCAGAAGATTACTTCTGTGGCCCAAGTCGTACAAGTTTTAGCCATATTAATGGTGTCTATTTTGTTATGTCTGGGCCCCTAATTGCTGGGTGACTTGAGAAAAATCTTTACCATCATCAGGTCTCTAAAGTGCTGAATCTTTTGGTTTATGGTTTTTCACAGGGTTAGCTGCATCTGGAGATCTTTTGTGCACAGGTATTTGGGATTTTTTCATCATTCAAGAGCCATTTCTAGAGACTGGAAGGTTGAGACTGCCTTGCTATTTCTTGATCAATAGCCAGATCCTGTGACAGGGATCTCAAATGCTTTGTTTTAGTACTGTTCAGGATTGTATTATCACTTGTAGTGTCCTAGAGGTGGACTACTTAATTTAGTATAGGTTTATCAGGTAGTCAGGTGTAGTTTTTCTTAGGCCACAAAGGTCTTTCACAGACATAGACTCAGTAGTGACTTTTGGTTCTGAGTCTCCTGCTGGCTTTGACGGTCCTTCTCCTGAATCATCATTGTTTTTCATTGGGCGATCAGTTTTGGCTTTGTGTTTTTTATTTTTTGGGATAGGAGCAACTGCCATTGGTTTAGGCTCTCTGTCTGATTTAGCTGTAGCCTGAGTGACTGGGGTGTTTGTTGATTTATTTGTCTGTTCTTCTGGCTATATTTGCTACACTACATTATCTAATAGTGTGTGATAAATATATGCTAAGGCCCAGCACACTGCAATGAGGTTTTTTTCATTAGAGCTGTTATTGCACCATTTTTAAAGATATTTTCCCACTTTATTTTGGTTCTGAATTTGGTCAGGACAGTACTGCCTGGCTATCAGGTGAGAGAACTTCTTCAGGGTTTGGTCTATTTTCTCCCATACTCCACCCCACTCAGGATTTTCCACATCTAGGGCAGGTGTCTGCTCAGCCTCACCGGAAAACTCAGGCCTTCTTAAACAGTAAACTATATAGAGGACACTTACCATACAAAACACCAGGAAAACGGGTTTTTTAGCATTCAGGGGAAATCGTTTATTCCCAAGAGATGCCGCATTAGATTTGAAGGGAAACAAGGACCAGAAAGGCTGGGGAACACTATTTTTTCTTTTAAAAGACCAAGTGTAATTACCAGCAAACTCCTGAAACAGGTTACAGGACTTTGGACGAAAACCAGCATACTATGCACATTATTAGCCACTCTCTGCATCTCTGTAAACCCTCTGTAAATCATCACCACCAAGCACATCAGCATAGCAAGCCTGATTCATACCCCTGCTCTGTAAAAGTTACATGCTAGGGACAAAATTGCCCCTGTCTGTGGATAGGCAAGCATGCCAAGGGACCAGAAAGTCATTATTGCATCAAACATTATTACATCATGGTGACTAGTGACTGGTGTACACCTATATAAAATACTTAAAACCAAAATGTAATTATTACGGTTTTATTCACTTTTTCGAGCCCGATATTGGGTGCCAAATTTAAGTGTGCCGGTTTGGACACAAATCCAAGAGGAAACAACCCAAAAGGTGCGTCTCTCTCTCTCTCTCCTGCCTGCCAGGCAGGCAGGCCCCGGCAGCCCCTCCCCCACGAGTTCGGGAAAATAATTTCTCGAATGAAAGTGAAAGAACCCTGTTTTTTTAACAAAACAGAGTCTCTCGTATGCACGGAGAAGAAAAGGATATTGAAACCCCCTCCCCCATCTCCAGAAGAGGCTGGTGGATTTTATATAGTCCCTTCTTTTTGTCTGTAAAACTTGCAATCCTGAGAAGGCAGGGTCTGGCAGGGTTCAGCGATCACTCTTGGAGGGTCCCGCTGAGCATCTAGAGATGACAGCTGATCTTGGGTGAAGAAGCAAGCCAAAAACAGTCCAAAAAGGAATAGAGGCCACTGAGGCAGATAGCAGTCCCTTTTCAGCTGAATGCCGAAGAAGATAGAGAGGGAAAAAAAAAAAGCTTTTCTCTCCTAACTCTTAAACGGCAGAAACACTGTCTGGAGAAGAAGTATGAAAACATTTAACTATAAGGTCAAGTTAGTTGCTTTGAAGAGTTCCCCTGGCTCTCTCCCTTTTCAATTTAAAGGTACACTAGAGATCAAGCAGGCGATGGGGAATAGAGTATTGTCATAGAATCACCCCAAGACACCCTGCAACCAGCAGGCTGACCCCACCAGAACTTCATAAACCTTGCTAAAATCTCACTGCTATTGTGAGTGACATGCAGCATAACACAGCAGAAGTAAGACACAACAAGGAGACAACATGTAACATAATTCACTCCATTACTCTTTTTTAGTCACACAAAAATCAGTTTCCTTTTCAAGCAGATGTAGGCATGCACTGTATTTGTCTCTGGACTTTACTACTGTTCCCATATTTTTGAGATGACCACTGGCAGCGTGGACATGTAAGAGTAAGCTACAATCTTCTTTATATTACCATTTTATAAACCTCTGCTTTTCTTGTGTTCAATGTTGTTTTTTCTCAAATTATGCTTGGTATATAAATGTGCACACACACATGCAAGTCTGATACAACATTTTTTTGAGACCTTCACCAGCTGAAAAAGCCTTTGATCCACCAGAGTAATTACTACAAAACCTTGAAATAATCTTATTAAATACTCAGCTACAGTTAGAAGTATTTGCTTTACAATAGTGACATTAAGAAAGCTTTTTTCCCTCCAAGTCATATATTAGATTTGAAACTAAAAATACATGTCTTTATTAATCCTCATGTGCTCAAAGAAACATTCATTGCAGTCATGTAACTAAATATCATGAGAGAGGCTCAGTAGTTGACTTAGAATTAAAAAAACCCTCAAGAATTCATAAAGCTCAATCTTCCTTGTCATAGCTTGTACAATTATTGCCAGTGAAAAGTAGCTTTTAAAGGGTTGCTAGAATAAGATTACTGAACACTGAAAATTGAAGTGGAATGTTTCACCTGAAGTAAGAGTTTGAAAGTAAAAATACTTTTTTGATTGCTTATTCATATATGTGTCTTACTATTTGTTACGAGGTACTCAGAAACTTTATTAATTCTCTAATTTCAAACTTCTTCTTTCTTCTCAGGAGCAAAACTGGCAATGAAGTCAAGTGGATTATATTGAGCTGAGTAGCTTTTACATAGTATTGAGCAGTTTTGCTGAGAGACGTCTGAGACCAGTTGCTACAGTAGTGTTTTTCAAAAGAGCCCCGTGTTGATGTTGTGCATATGGGGTGGAAAGCCAGAGAAGAAATGAACCACTCTGTTTTTGCATGCACAAGAAGGCCAGCCTGCACAACTGTTAACAAATGAGCAAAAAAATGTCACAGATTGGTAGCCATTTGGAGGTGGGTGGCGTGGGAGATGAGTGGAGAAGAAACAGGTCAGATCCACACCACAAAGTTGGGGGAAGGTGTAAATAATGGCTATATATACATGTATTCTAATTATCTCATTAGCTGTCAGGGAAGATACCAAGAAGAGCATCAGAAAACTGTGTTTCATCTCTCCAGTATGACCAACGCCTCTTGCTTGAACATCTCATCTCCTTGAACCAGCTCTGGCAGCACCTGACAACCAGGTTCAAAGACTTTACAGCCAAACTTCACTTCAGAGATTTTTTTGCTTGAGACGAGGAGCTGGCAAACAGGACAAGTTTCCTTGATTTTCTTCCTTCTCTCCATTTCCCTCCACAAACACTTCCTGTATGTTGCCTTACTGGCCAATGAGTGGTGCCACTATCATCTTTCTGATTGTGAAAGAAAAAGAATAAAGTGTGCAGTAGCATTAAGGATATCTTACTGGACTGCTATAAAATTCTCTTTGATGCAGTTGGTCCTTAAGTTTGATTCTGTCAGAACATAAACTTTTCATCTTTAACTTCTCCCACACAATGGCATTCATGCAAGCTGTGATGGTGCAGACTCACACTTTTCTTGAAAATCTCCCACTGAGGTGATGTTTGTGTAAACAGGACAGGTGGAATTTCAAGAAAAAGTGGTATCCAAAATGATGTTTTGGGTTTTTTAAGTCAGGCAAAGCTTGAGACATGGCTACTAGTCTTACAAGCTAAGAAGTGATCATGCAGTGAGAAATAAAGATGCTTTCCTTGTACAGAGCTCTTGTTTAATGGTGTGACTGACTGTCAAAGGAAAAATATTGGAAAGTGAGGGGGCAAGAAGAGAAATTGAGACTGCATATTAGTGAGGAAACTCCTTGTAGGTTTGGGGGTCCTGGACTCCTTAAGGAGCCTATGGCCAAGAGTTGTGGAGAACCTTAGATAAGTAAAATATTTGTGAGGACATACATGGTTTTGCTAAATATTTGAATTTGTTATCAGCCACTAAGCTTGTTTATTGCCTACGTTTCAGCCAAGTCACAGTTGATGCACCTTCATGTGTCTGAGGATCTATTTATAAACCAAGAGCATTTGCAAGCATTGGGCTTACAAAAGGATCACTACATACAGGGAGTTCTTGTGAAATCAGAACTGGTCCTATGGACTTAGCTTTTTGGAAATTCATTCCTCATTGGCTGTAGCTCATGCTGTGATGGATTAAGACAGAGGTAGTTAAATGAGTGCTGGTCTGCCTTTATATATTGTGCTGTTAACTTCAGAGGTTTGAGAACAAATTCTCAACCAGTTAGATCCTTCCAGGCACAGGCTGAAGGATTACTAACCTTGTCAGCCTTTCCATGAAGCATTTCCTGCTCATGTCTGAGCCAAGAGACACTGAAATTCATCTTCTCTCAGGTGCAGGGACAGCCTAGAGCATGCTGAACTGGGGGAAGTTGAATGTGGTCATGACAGGCACAGGGGGAGGATGTGGTGCCAGAAGATTGAATGCTGACATCTATGGCAAGAACAGCAGGGACTTCTAGCACTAGACAGACAAGGATCTGATTTTAGATTTGGCCATCTTCATCTTGGATGTGTACTTAGGAGTATGTCCCTGGACTCTGAAGAAGGCAGTGATTGATTGTCTTGTTCTGGTTTCCAGAGATGGGTAGGAGATCATTGCTTAGTTATCGTTAGTCAGCTGTGAGTACCCAGCTGCTGGTACTTACTAGCAGTGTGTGGCTGCCTAAGTGATGTCAGTCTGGACTCCTCTGTCATGGGGCCACTTTCAAGATCATCCCTTAGAAAAGAGGCTCACAAGAAGACCTGTGACTGTGCTACATCAGTTCAGAGACACCAGTGAGTACTGTCATAAGAGGCAACTCTGAAGTAAGATGCAGTATTCAGAAAAGAAAAGCAGCGAAAATTAAAAAAAAAAAAAAAGTTTTGTGGATTATCTTTTATAAATGTTATAAATTCAATTGCTTTTTTTTGTCCTTAGTTTGTCTCACTTCTTCCAGTTCCATCACAGTTTAACTAATGTGTATTAAACGCAGCTACAAACTGCACAGCTAGACAAGTCACTGAGAAGATGGAAATTGATTGTGCAAATTAGTGCTCAAGGCTAAAACTGAGACATATAAGTGACATTAGCTGCTTGCACTGCTCTCATCAATGAGCTCAACATCATTTTAGCAATACAGATAATTGTAAATGAGAATTATTTCAAGCCAGTTTTAATGTCTGTTACTTCATTCAGTGCTACTAAGCTCAGTTTGTTTTCACCAGATACTTCATTCAGTGCTACTAAGCTCAGTTTGTTTTCACCAGATAATGCCAATGATAAGTTAAGGAACACAAAGACCATGAAGAATTATGTTTGCATAATTCTCCAGCACTTTCCAGACTTAATTTCATAAGAGTTACCAAGTAATATTGAAATGCAGGTAAACAGTTTTTATGCAAAGTTATGGACTGTCACTTCTTTGCCAAAGAAGCATTGAAGAAAGGATCAGATACAGACTGCACTTATTCAGGCTACAGAAGAGCAGATCCAGAGCTATATCCTGGCTATCCTATATTAACAAGTGAATATGCTTGTTAAATAATTCTAGCCCTGTCTTGTGTCTCACAGACACCAGGCTGAGTATAAAATATGATGTTATTTCTGCACATTGAAGTAACTTTGCGATGACGTGAAGAAAAGATAACATTCTAGATGAAGTTGTGGGTTTGATACATACAAAATAAAAGAAAAATGAGTTGATTTATCTGAACAAAATTTTTTGGCTGTTTAATATTTCTTTGATTCCATGGAATCATGGAATCACAGAACAGTCCAGATTGGTAAGGACCTCAAAGGGACACCTGGTCCAATATTTGTGGGAAAAGGAAGCTATATGAGATTATCTAGCATCCTGTCCAAAGGCATCATGAAAACCTCCAGCAATGGGGACTCCACCACATACCTGGGAAAATTGTTCCAGTGATGGTTTGTCCTCACTGTGAGCAACTTCTTTCTTACGTCAATATGAAATTTCTCCCAGCGCAAATACCATTGCCTCATGTCTTCTCCATGCATCTACTTATGAAGAGACCTTCCATTCTCTTTGTATCCACCCTCTAAGTATCTAAACACTGTGATGTGATCTCCATGAGCAGTCTCTTCCTCAGGAAAAAGAGACAGAACTCCTTCAACTTTTCCTCTGGGAAGGTTCCTTAACCCTTTGATCACCTTCACAGCCTTCTTTGACTGTCTCCAGTCTTTCTGCATCTTTCTTGAGCTGTGGGGCCCAGAACTACATGCAGTAGTCCAGGTGCAGCCAGGCAAGCACTGAGCAGATTGGGATGATTCTGTCTCTGTGTCTAGCAATGTCCCAGCACATGCAGCCCAGGACTTGATTTGCCTTGGTTGCTGCAGGGGTGCACTGTCAGCCAACACCTAGGCAGAAACAGAGCAAGATTTGATGTCGGTACTGACTGCAGAATGGCTCTTGTTGGATACAGAAGCATACAAGCACACTTGTACTCATATACTGTATGCACATTAGCCATCAGTTATAATACAGGAGAAATTTAAGCATTTCAAATCCCACTCATGAACAGTTAATACACGTACATATTTTGACTCTCATGGGGAAAAAAAGAGCCATCAGAAAAGAAGGACCAATTAAATTTACTTGTCCTTGTAAAGAAGGTCTTTCTAGCAGAAAGATTCTTTATTATTACATTTACCCTCCAGTGAATAAAAATACATGATACATAGGTAGATAATTGTCTTCCTGTCTGTTATGAACTTTCACGCCTTTCAATAGGGTCTATCCAATTTCAGACAAGAGTTTGGTTTCTGGTTGTTAATGGAATGACTAAACAATTGCCCTAAATGTTTGGTCTGGGTTTCAGCTTGTTTCATGTAATTAGGTTAATATTTTCAAGATGAAAAATTCTCTCAGATCTTGCCAGCCAATCCTGCCGGTTTCAGAACTCTTTTTTTAAGGATTCTTTCAATGCCAAATTATTCAGAGTATTTTATCTTTGACCACTGATAATTTCCCAGCTGTTAATAAACTTACATACATCTCCAAATCACAGCCTGAAGAACACAAACTGTGGATTTTATTTGTAAGCACTCCAAGGATATAAGGGTATGAAATAGACATTGAAAATCAGACCAAGAAAACATTTGAATATTTCAAAGCATTACTGATTCTCTGGGACAATATGGGTGGTCTGAATTGCTGACACGTTTTTAAGAGGTATTGGTATTTCTAACTAATCTGATTTTTCTATCTGTGGATAAGGAAGTAGTGCAGAGAGATCTGTAATAACAAATTATTTTGTTGACAGCTTTTCTGTGACACTTTGCCTCTTTAATTTTTTTTTTGCTTTAGTTGCTTGGTTTGTCTACAAAAATCTCCCTTCAGATTTCTATGCTTTCCTGAAACAACATAGTGTCTTAACGAGTTCTCTGATCCTCTTCCTTCTTTATCTATACAAAAACAAAAACAGAATCAGTTTTATTAAATTTGAAGGATACATGGACCTTGTGATTCTCATCTTCAGTTGTTGTTTATCAGGTTTCCTCTAGTTTAACTTCAGTCTTTGAATATGGAGATATGATGGTAGCAAAACCTAATTTTGTATCGTATCTCTTGTTTCTAAACTACTCTGTAGTCCGTCTGTCTCATTTCATGTGCCCACACACCAACACAAGAGCATCAGCCATCTCCAGTGGGAGGGTGACAGGCACACAAACCCACTGGTAGCCAACCAATGAACTGCATGGCAGTGGCAAATGGGAATATTGGCCAGAGATGCCACATCAAACCCTCCTCTGCAGAGTATCCCAGAAGATTTTCAATACCCATGAGGAGTAGGTGTCTTTATTTCTGATGATTAAAGAAGAAGACCATGCCAAGAACATGACTTAGTGGAAGGAGGAGCAATGCCAACATGTCAATAGTCTTGGCTAGCAGTCTTCCAGAAATGAGACAAGGCAAATAATTGGAGCATAAAAGCCTTCACTTTGTCCTTGATGAACAATCTAAGAGGACCAAATCTATGAGGAAGCCATCACCATAAGGTACAGCAGGAGACAGATTTGCAGCCTACCTGAAGGTGCTTCAAAAGCCCCAGAATTCAAAAGCTGCCTCAAAAATCTAACTTTGGCATAGCCACAGGAACGACAGCTATATGCAATCAATGCTAATGTTCCTCAGGACTGGATTTCATGCTCCTGCACGACTGACATTAAGCAGCTAGCCTACAGTGTAGACTAACATGCTGTGAGTGTTCCCAGCAGAGGGTCCAGTCCTCCATGGTAACGCTCTTCAGGGAGCTCTGGAAATGCTTCAATTATTAAAATGAATAATTCCTACCAACACATTAATTAGAAAATATTACATGTTTAAATGGGCACTAATGGAAGGGCTCTGAAAAATCTGATTATATAATAGAGTATGCTGTTTGAAGTAAATTTTAGGAGTTTTTTTCAGCTAATAACACCATGCATTATTTATCCTCTCTCTTTTTAATCCTACCTAATAGATCATATGAAGAAGGAATCACTGGAACCTCAGAAATAAAATGCAAATCAGTGAATTGCCCCCTACGAGCTTAACTTGCCACCACTAGCTCATCCTCTTTCCTTGCTTCCTGTCCCCTAGCTTCCAAGGAAATAGTTCAATGAATTTATTGCTGCGGAATAAACTAACCCCCTTGTTTCTGCCTCAGAGCTGGGAGGCCTGTGCAGGACTGACCAATTACACGAACACTTGTTACCATAGCCTGATAGAGATGGAACATAATCAAGAGAAGGCCAGTGTGAGTGCAGACTTGTTGGAGCCACAAGGGAAGAGGGCAGAAAATATGATTTCAGGACATAGATATCAGCCATACAGAGGAAGCAAGGATAGGTGTGAATAACCAAAAGGAATAACCAAAGAGTCAGCAAATATCTGCAAAGAGGTTCCTACCTGAAGCTCTGAAGGCAAGGGTTTGGATCTTTAAGGTGCTTACTAGCCCTGGTCATTCTGTGACTCTATGATTATATGAAATATACAGCTTCACAACTGGATCTACTGAAACTGTTGAACTTGCATTCTGTCATGAAAGAGTGGCACTCAAAGAAGGATTTATGCCTCCAGACTAAGTTCTGCCAAGCCCAGAGCCCACAGCGAGCCTTTCCAAAGGGAAGGACTCACTGGGTATACTACAGCCTTGCAAAGTAATTATACTGTCAGACTTTGCCTGATCTAACCTTAAAAAAATCAGTCTTCATATTTCTTGGGTTTTTTTTTCTTCCTCGGAATGTAAATACATTACCTTCTAGATATAAGCATGGCGGAAAAATCAGGAAGCCACTTTTACCTGAAAGTTGAAAGTTACCTTCTCTCCCTCAAAGTCTAGTAGGAACATAAAGAGATGCAGGAAAGGAACATTCAAGACAGATATTGTCAGAAAAAAGAATTGTCAACAGAAGAGAGGAAGTCAGAGAACATTTTCTAAGAAATAAAACTTTGATTTGAAAATGGCATCTATTATTTTAACTGACTCTGAACTGGACCTGTAGACACCAGTGCAAACTTGTCTTGTTCTGCCTAGTTTCTGAAATAAGCAATCTCAATACATTTAGAGCTCTTTTGCCTCATCTCAAACCAGGCCATTAGTTTGCACATTTTTTCTGCTTATTGTGACACTAAAAAAGAATTGTGGAGGCCTTATTTGTTGCAAATACGGCACTTGTCAGGCCTGTCTTTTCTCTTTTTTTTGTTGTGTCTGTGCATATTCGTTAGCTGCAGGAACCCCCTGAAAGTAATGAGATTTCCTGTGTAGCTGTTGAAGAGTTCCCTCTTGGATTCCAAAAAGACAGATTCTATAGATATCTTCTCTGCCCAAAAGATCCAACATAGCATAGCACAGCAAGTGTGGGAGGGGAGCTAGCTACACTCTACTGCACTTTGCAACACTGACACATAGACACTGTTTGGGATTACAATATTCATCATTATCACAATATTGGCAGTAGTTATCAAACAGCCCTGCTGAAGCTCACAGATGAAATTCAAGCATACCTAGAGCTCTGAGATTACCACAACCCCACCTGTTCCCTTGGATTTGATTCTGCTGTAGCACTGTATCTTGTCTGCAGTTTGGCTATTTTTATCAATAGCTCCATTTGAATTTATGTCTTCTGCCTGACTTCTTTATTTATTATTTAACATGCTATGGTTCCTTGAGTAAACAGCTTGCACATCGGAATCTCTTGTGGCTGCTTCTGCTGAGTCAGACATGAAAATCCAGCTTCTGGTAAGGAGTCGGTGACACATGGACAAAGCTGTGTTCAATCCAACCCTTGGGTGTGATTTGGAGCTCTGATTAACTCAATTATAACCAATTTCATCAACTCTCAACACATTTGAAAAGAAAAAAGAAACAGGGGAAAAAACCCTAAGGCCAGGATCTTTTCCAGACAAGAAAAATAAATGAGGGTGCAAAAATGGCTTCAATAGAAAAAGACCAAAGCTTCTGCAGACACTTAGGTGTTTGCAAGCTCCTGGACCATGGCAAAACAAGAGCTGAACACACAGCTATATTGTCTTGGGGTGATTTTATGACCATACTGTATTCCCCATTGCCTGCTTGATTTCTAGTGTACCTTTAAATTGCAAAGGGGAGAGAGAGAAGCTGAGAGAACTCTTCAAAGGAGCTAGCTTGACCTTGTAATTAGAATGTTTTGCATTCTTCTCTCTCCCGATCTGACAACAATTGTTGGTTAGAAGAATTTTGCTCTTTCTTCAGCTTTCAGCTGAGAAGGGATTGTGATCTGCCTCAGCGGCTTCTGTTCCTTTTTGCACTGTTTTTGGCTTGCTTCTTCATCCCAGACCAGCTCCCATCTCCGGACCTGCCCGGCGGGACCCTCCGAGGGGGATAGTCGGACCCTGCCTGGCCCGGCCCGGCCCAGCTCAGGACTGCAGGCTTACCTACACAAAGAACTCTAAAATCCACCAGCCTCCTTTGGGGGACGGGAGAGGGAGCTCCAATATCCTTTTTTGCTCAGTGACAGAGGAGGACTCTGTTTGTTAAATAAATAGTTTTTTTCACTTTCACTCAAGAAATTATTTTCCCGAACCCGTGGGGGAGGTGCTGCCGGGGCCTGCTTGCCTGGCAGGCAGGAGAGCGAGCAAGGCGCCCCTTTTGGGTTGTTTTCTCCTGTATTTGTGTCCAAACCGGCACACTATATATGCCACAAGAATATTTGCAGAACTTTTGAGCTTGCTGGAAGACAAATGTGAGTAGAGAGAAGCAAATAAAAGCTGTTGTACCCGGTTTGTTCACATCACATTTCCCCGCCCACATGGCAACTTGTCTTGCCAATTCTGAAAAGCCAGTTTTTCCTTCAGGCCTCAAGAGATACAAAAGACAAGGGCTTCTGGTTTTGCCTGTTGTTCTTGGGAAGTTTCAACATATACACTTCATTTTCTCCACCATCCAGCCAGGTTCTAAAGTGTGTAAGACGTAGAATGTCATGAAATACCATATATTGCTATCCTGTTAAGAATTACTTTGGTCAAAACAATTTTGTTTAGCGAGCCTAAAACTCAGCAGGAATTTCCACATAACAGATGCTATTCTAGAAACACCCATAAATGTTTAAAAAGGCACCAAAAATGTAAAATTAACCTAATGCAGGTAAAATTAATTTGATGCTGCATGAATGTATGATTACACATAGAGAAAAGTTTTAATGTTTGTTGTGAGAAAAGAACTAAACCTCAAGGATTTGGGGAGGAGGAGGAAATAGTTTAGCTCAAAGTGACCTTGCAGCTGGGAATGCTAAAAATTTTGGTATGAAAAAATGCCATTTATTATGTCTAATGTTGTTCATCCTCTGTCTGTAGGAAGCCTGTGACCCTAGGGAGCATGAAGTCTGTATCCATAGGGAATAAGAGCCTGTGTCTCCAGGGAACAAGAGCCTGTGTCCCTGTCCAGCATTGTTAGCGAGGTAATGGCATAAATCTACTCTCAGCATTTTGGCTGTGATTTGATGTTGCCGTTGGTTACCTGTATGTGTTGATTCACACAATGTTATAGGGTAAGCAGAGTAAATACCTTTCATTTAAGACAGTTTTGAATATGGTGTTCTTACAGAGCCAGAAAGCTAAAACAATACTTTCTGTTCAGAAACATCTATTTTTATATTAAATCTCTGTTTCTGACAGACACACAGAGCTAAAACTCTGCAACTAGCATATAGCTCACATCTATAAAGAAAATCAAAAAGCAAAATCCCTGTAACAGGAGAGCACATTTAAATTACACGCCAGTGAAGCAGAAATTAATTTAGATGTGATTAATATCTTTCTCTCTTCTTTTATCTTTGATGTTCTAGAAGCAGGTAGGTCTTGAAGGCAAGGCCTGGTCAGGCTCTGGGCCAAAAGATTCTATCTTTTGATGTTTAAAAAGTGACAAGAAAAGTAAATATAAAATAATTTACTGAAATCAATTTTATTTCCCAAGTTAAACATATTGCAGTATTTCCAGCTGCCTGCTCAATATAGCTATGCAGGGAAAAAGAAGGCTGAGAATTTAGATAAGGTGCTGTAGTTGCACTCTGAAGATGAGGCAAAACTTGAATTTTAAAAGAAAGGAAAGTGCTAGCTAGGCAGGCTTTTATGGAGAAGAGGCTGAATAGAGAGCTGAGACTTAAAATTGCCATTAAGTTCAGAGAGATTCAAAATTAAACAGGAACATCCTCATGCTTAATCTTGACTGAATTAAAAAAAAAACCAACAAAACCCATTTGGAGGGAGGGGAGAATTGTTGCTGTTATACAGTAATTCATTTTTATAAAAGCTATAACACACTGGTCTTCCTGGGGATTGCAAAGGTGGTGGTGATGTTGTTGACAGAAAAATGAGAAGGATTTTTGAAGTTTTTTTACACTTAGATTGTCTCAGCTTGACAGTTTGATTTCTCAAGTTCAAAGAAAATCATATTGTCATATGCCTTTGTCTCGGTTTGAGAGACAGG
>VWPU01016584.1:0-95872 GCA_013398955.1 Callaeas wilsoni | reverse complement strand
CAGGGTCCCGGGGCCAGGAGCTGCCTGTCCCAGCTCCCGCGGGAGCCCCGTGCCCGGCCCGAGGCTGCTCCTCCCTTTGGATCCGTTTTCCCGGGGTTTCTGTGCTTCACTGCTGATGTGCCACTCGTACAACCTTGTATTATTTTTTTCCTTTATTCTGAAAAACAAAGAGGTCAGAGATGACCGAGTTTGGCGTTTGGCTGGGGAAGGGCAGCAGTGGTGATGTTGACTTCATCCGTGACCGGTTCATCGTTTTCCTTTTTATTCCAGACCAGGATCTAAACCGTCCTTTTGAAAATCATTTTTTTTCTGGAGAGCTCTCTTTGCATGAAGGGTTTTCCCTCCCTGGAATGGGAAGGTGTAATGATAGCCTAGGGTGGATGTACAAGCAGTTCCTGGAACACAGAACTCGTTGTCTTGGTTAATTTTAAAACCACAAAAGAAACCCTGTTTTGAACCAGGTTGTTCCTAAACAGCTGCCACGGAGCTCAAAGACTGAGCAAAGACTCTCCAGGTTGTTTGGGGGGCAAACATGTTGGGTTTTGTGGGAAAAGATTTCCATAAAAAAGCTTCTTTAGCTGCAGAAGCAACATATTAACCGTGTGATTCTAAAGTCTTTGGCGTGCAAAACATTTCATTTTTCATTACTGTTGTCGCCGTTCACGTATTCCATTATTTAAGGGGGTTATTAAAAAATTGATGGTATGTTGGGACCAGAGAGACATCCTGTGGCTGCAGTGTTGATTTATGGCACATGGAACACACTTCAGTGCTTCAGTTTCCTGCTGGTGAGCGGCACTTTGTCATTGTCCCCAAAGAAAAATCCTACCAGTGAAATCCCCCGTGCTGCCCCCAAGTTGAGTGATGCATACTTTGCCTTTGAAAATGATGATGAATTATTCACCTTTTATTGTGCTGGAGTGTGCACATGGTGATCAGAATCTTGTTCATAATACAGAGTTTTTCACCGTGGTCAGGGTTCAGTTGAATTATGGAATTGAGTTGCACAGTAGCTTTGTTTTGTTTTATTTTATTTTTCCTTCCTTTTTTTTATTTCCCCTGCACTGTCTGTGTGGATGAACACAGATTTTACCCCACATTTCCCACCAGATGTGGGGATCTCAACACTATTCTTGGTCCTAAATATTTGGGTTTATTTCATGTTTGTTTAAAATTCTCCTTGAGAAAATAAATACCGTATTTCTCAGTTTACAAAGACACCTTTTCCGTGGAAATCCTTGAAAATCACACTTCCATGGTTTTAAGGTTTTATCCTTCAAACTCCTTTCCTATTGTGAAGAAATAGTGAGAGAGATGAAGTGAGAAATCTCCTGAAATAGCACAGTGCTATAGATTTCCAGTCCAGGGCAGCTTTTTCCCAGGAGAAGTGAGGACAGACTCCCTGCCCACCTGGTAGGACGATTCAAAGGCTCCGTGATCTTCCTTCAGAATTCTGGGAGAAATGTAAAATATCAGAATAAATGTGGGACATGGCTCCAGGTCCCTGCGCAGCCCCTTGTATTAATAATTTTATTTTTTATACTATTTTCTGTTTTATGGAGCATTTCATTCCAGAGGTTCTGTGAGTCTTTGGGAAAGGAAATCAGGCAGGAATTCAGCTGGAATTTGTACTGGGGGAACCAGGCTGGTTCAGAACCCTTCTCTGCATTGCTGGGTGATGGCCCTGATATAATAAATACTTGGGAGATGTGCAGGTGGAGCCTCTGCTTGATAAGAATAACATCCTTGTGTGGCCTCTCTCCATTAAAATGCTGCGTTAATTCCGTTTATTTTTGGCACATAAAGAAAAGGTTACCCGTGCATGTCCATTTAAATGGACATTTAGTGTTTCTCTCCAGTTTCCTATTAACAGTGGGAACTTAATGCTTTATTTGGAAGGTAAGTTTTACTTCAAAAATGAAATATTTTGGCACAGATATTTTCACGTTCTCTTGAAATGAGATGTGTTAGAATCGGAAGTTGAGAAAATGAAATTTGAAGTTTAAAATACCCTTTTTTTTTTTGAAAAAAGATGTTTGTATTTTGTATTGGCTCAGTCATTCAAATGAATGAATTTTAAATACCTTGTCCTGTGTTAGGACCCTCCCATAAACATGGGGAGGGGCTGTCAATCAGTCTCTTGCTTAACCTTTCATGAAAATCTAATTGAGTGCAAACAACTGCTTAAATAATTCAATGGCCTCAGTCATTCTTGGCTGGTGGATTCCCAGCCCAGAGCAGTGCAAATGTCTGGGTGTTGAGCAAAATTGAGGCTTTTCTCCTTTTTTTTTCTGAAAACTATGGTTAAAATGACCTTTTGAATAAGTGTATGGGTTGATTAAGAAAAAGAAAAGGTGAAATGTAAATTATTTCTGCTGACTGGGTAAACGATTTGTGGCCCAGAGGTGAATATTCTTTTAGTCCTTCTCAAAGTGTGGAATACTTTTGGTGATTTTGGTAAATGTGACTGGGTTTCTTTGCTTGCTTTTCATCCCGTTTGCTCTCATTAAGGGACCTTTTGCTTTTTGTGGGGTTATTTTTAACAGTTCTCGGGTGCTGTTCCAAACTGGTTTGAAAGATTGGGATAATGGACGTTAGAGTTTATTGGTTAGTTAGCCCAAATATTCTCCCTCCTGTTTTTGGAAGGAAACTCAGCTTTCCTTTCACACCAGTCCTTCCAGGCAGTTTGTTCTTGTCCCTTCAATCTTTTATTCCTATTTCATTCCTGTTTCCTTTCTTCCTTCTGTTTTCCTTTCTGTTCACTTTTAACCTCAAAGGCCTTTTTTTGTTGTTGGCTTTTCTTTTGTGGTTGGTTTGTTTGTTTTTATACTAAAGAAGAAAATGGAATAAATTAGTGTTCCTATGACCCCACATTGGTAAACTCTTTGTAAAGTCTTCTTTTTTCCCCAAAGTGAAGAGTTCCAATATTCCTGGAACTCAGTTCCCTGAAGAATTCTGGGTCATTTGGTACCAAGTTTTGGCAAAGTTTTTAGTTCGAGAACTGTCAAATAACTTCTGCTAATTCTCTACTTTTCCATATCATCTTAATCCTTGCAGAAATTAATTTAATAGGAACCTGTAATACCAAAAAAAGTGGTGAAGTCTGGCCAGACCCACTCTCCAGGGTTCCTTTGAAATAGCAGGAATTCAAGGCCACTATGTTTAAGCAATGCCTTGATTTAATGGCTGAATATGTTTTAGGATTATCACTAATATAGGGGCAGTTCCATCCTTTCATAATGGAAGTCGAACCTTCATCCAGGTGATTCTCCTGGGACCAGAGGGAGAGGGATTGGAACAAAAGCTTCCAGCTGTAGGCAAGCGGCTGACTCAGCAAATATCCTCCTGGAAGCTTTTTAAAGGGAATGCAATACCTCTGGAATTAGAGCCATTGTAAAAACATCTGTGCCTTGAGATCATCAGAGGATTACTTGAGTGGAAAATATGATGTCCTCCAGCCTACTGGCTTAAAGTTGCAGAAGGACCTGTCAGAGTGTATGGGGTTTTAAAGAAACTTTTATATTTATTTTTACAGAAAGGAAGAGAGGAGGCAGCTGATGCAGATGGAGGTTGAGTTGTTCTGGGGTATAGAGCAACCTGTACTTGGTTTTTGTGCAGGCAGCCCAAATGGTGGGAAGCATTTTGTAGCAGAACAAGGGAAGTGCATTTCTTCTTGACAGCCCCTGAAATTAAGGGTTTTCAGAGTTTAAAAAAACAGCCTCTTTGCTTGGTTTTGCCACCTGTTGTTTTTCTGGCAAGATACAAACATTGCAGAGCAGTGGTTAGAGCAGCGCTGGGAGTCTCTGTGGCATTTTCCACGTTGGTGGGGTGGATGAGAGCCCTGCTTTGTGCCCGTGGCTCCCTTGGAGTCCCAGAGGCTCCTTTGGGGTCCCAGTGATTCCCTTGGGGTCCCAGTGATTCTGTGTCAGTCCCAGTGGCTCCCTTGGGGTCCCAGTGATTCTGTGTCAGTCCCAGTGGCTCCCTTGGGGTCCCAGTGGCTCCCTTTGAATGCCCGTGGCTCCCTTTCAGCCCTGGTCATTGCCTTGGAGTCCCAGTGGCTCCCTGTCAGCCCCAGTGATTCCCAGTCAGTCCCAGTGATTCCCAGTCAGCCCCAGTGGCTCCCAGTCAGCCCCAGTGGCTCCCAGTCAGCCCCAGTGGCTCCCAGTCAGTCCCAGTGATTCCCTTGGAGCCCCAGTGATTCCCTTTTATTCCCAGGTGAAGCAGAGCCCTGTTGTTGTACCAGAACAGAGTTCTCCTGCAGGGAGCCCAGTCTGGGCTAGCTCAGCTCCTCCTGGCCACAGCTCCTGTTGCCATCTCTGAAGTTTTGTGCTGCCTGCCTGTAGAACTTCTGTTTGACCCTTCAGACACGTTTCCAGCCCGCTGGAGACACACTTTGATTTGGAGCAGTGTTTATTCACAAAGAAAATCCTGGGAGCAAACAAAGGAAGAGCTCTGCTTGGGAAAAGGCTTTTAGATCAATGCAGGTCCCTCGGGAAGCTCTGACTTTTTGCACTAACAGTGATGCCAATACTGTGATTTTTATTAAGAGAAACCTCATGGCTCTTCCCTTTCTCCCCTCCAACTACCTGAATATTTGAATAACAATGAAAAGTGCAACTCTATGTCATTACACAGAACCAAGATGAAAAAATAGCAAAGTTTGAAGAAGTGGGGTTATTTTAGTGGATAATGGCATCTTTTTAAGAAGGGTTATGAGATGTTTGTGTAAGTTCTGTTCACCTTGAAATACCTTTTGTCCAGTTACTGTATAAATGTAGGGGAAACAGGACAGCTTGTAGTTTTAAAGATGCACAAGGACACAATGCAATTGCAACTGGTAATTATTGTTAAGTGTTTAAGAGTTGTTAAACTATCCACTAAAGTCAGAGCTGTTTTACTCTGCTGTCAGGTGCTGCTTAGGTCATTATCCTTTTTGTCCTGTACTGCTCTGGAGCATCCTTGGATATTTTTAGGTGTTTTGTTGCTTCCCCAAGCACTTTTTGATGGAGGGATTATTTCTGTGATACCTTTTTTCCTCTGCTGGCAAAGTGTGCTCCATTCATGACGTGAATCAATGCTAAAATATATAAGGAATATTTTATGTAAAGAAATTAGCAGGACTAAGAGCTAAAATAAGCCAGAATTTTTCTGTTAGACCTTCTCTCTTCTCAGCTAATTTCTACTCCACACCTCCCTGTCAGGAGGTGATGGATCCTGCAGGAAAAGCACATCCCCAGCACCCTGAAGTTAACTCCCCAAGTTTGATCCAATGCTGGAAATTACAACCGACTTGCCTTAGGGTAAAACACATTAAACAAATCTCTGGGTTTGCTTCATGACCTGGGAGCCCCCTAATGTGGTTTTTGGCACTGTATAAAACAAAGCAGCAAATGGGAAAGGGGCAAAGCTGCTCCTTTGTGGGCACACGCAGGAGGGTTTGGCCTTGGAGTGCAGCATAATGGAAGGAGGTGGTGAGAAAACAGCTCCCCTCATTCCCAGACTTCAAGAATACTTCAAAAAGTGCTTAAAAAGGGGATGCTGGCATAGATGGATGATAGAGCTAAATACAGAGCTCCAGGTTTTTATGGATCATAGCTTACAGGTGTCTTTCAATTGCAGAAAGGAATAAAAGAGAAAAGCTATCCCAGTAAACATCCTTCAGTGCATGGGAAGATGACAGCTTCTTTCTAACAAGATTTTCTGCTCTCCTGGAGGAAGACCATTTGTTAATAAAGCATTTGAGAATCCATTTTTAAGGGATTTAATAAAATATACGCAGGCTGCCTTCCAGTGCAGGAACTATTATTCCCTTGGGTAGAAGGAGAGACTGACTGGGGGCATTAATGGTTCCTTCCTGTGATTCCTGGCATTAGATCTTGCTCCCATTTGCACTTTTCCAACCCAAAGTGAAATAATTTTTTATGAGAAACCCGCACTTGCTTCCTGGCTCTTCTGAGGCATGTGTGTGTTCTATATTTTATTTATTTGTCTTCAGTCAGCTCCGTAATTCTTGTTGTTTTAGTGTCTGTCCATACCATGGGTCCTGTGTTTTTGTGGATACAAGGAAAGTTTCCATATCTAGCAAACTCCATTAATGGAAGAGGTAATAGCTGTTGTGTGAATTAAATGAATTGCTCCGTTCTTGCCAAAGATTTCATGAATAATTCCCATATTTCCATCAAAATCACAGATTTTCTGTTGTGATGGGTGCTGTCAATGAAACAAGAAACCTGAAGCTATTGTGGTCCAAGAGAGACTTGCCTGGAGGGAGCCCACAACGAGAAAAGATGTTTTCTTAAGAATTTGGATAAAGGTTTTCTCCTGCCATCTTTGCAGTTCTGCATATAAGTTTTACTTCTTTCAAATATGAGAGAAATACAGTGGAATTGAGGGATACAGAATTTTTGTGAGCAAAACATTTCCTCGGGGTGCGTTGGTGAGAAATACCGCTGGGTGAGATGAGAGGAGAGAATCAGGGCTGAGAGACCCTTAGAAGTGAAAGCGTGGATGGCTTTATGAACGTAAGTGTGAAATTCAGCTGTACCCAAGTGTGGCTGTCTGTGTGCCCTCCCTGGCTCCCCTTGGCAGGCCTGGCAGTGCCAGGAGCCAGCTCTGCAGGGATTGCTGGGTGGGGGCCCTGGCAGCCCCCAGTTCCACAGGAGGAGGAATGAAATCTGGGAAGTGAGCGACGTTACGGTCCCTGGCAGACCCCAAATGGATGTACTTAGAGCTGTAATATGTTTGATTCTCTGCTTTCCCAGAATTATCTCCACATCACATCCAAGAACTGAGGCTGCAGTGGCAGGCTGGGATGGCAAGATGGACACTCATTGCTCAGTCACAGGATTACAGCCTTGATTGAAAAAGAGATTACAGACACGCTGCTGCCAGGAAATGGCAGAGCTGGGAGGGAAGGGACAAACAGGAGGACAGACACATTTAGCAGAGATGATTTATTCTGCAGCCACAGCTGCGTGGAGGAAACTGTTCCTGCTACTCACACTCCATGCTTGCTTGCTAATGGTGTCACATCAGTAGTAAAGCAAGAGTAATTCCCTGAGCAGAGGCTGGGACAAAGCAGGGAAAATGCAAAATAGCACAGCATTTGTCCCCTCTTGTAAGGAACACATCCAAATTCTTCATGTCAGAGAATGAGTTCAGATCTTTAATGCTGAGGATATGAAAAGTGCAAAGGGTCTTGTAACCAGTTTCCTATAAATTTTCAAATGTGACAACAATTAGTTGTCATTAGTTCTGCTTCACAGTAGCACTCAAACTGTGGACTTGGACATGGGGCAGATTATTTTTGTAACAATCACCCATTCAGGGTCCTGGGCTCTTGGCTGGAGTGCACTGGAAACAAGTGGGCTGGAGTGAAGGGATGCTGTGGCTTTTGGAGGAATGAAGCAGGGCAAGTGCAGGTTCCAGATGGAGCAGTTTATGTAGCCTGGAGCAAAATACGGAAAAGTCTTCAGAGGAGGGGAGTTGAGGGAAGTGCAGGCACATTCAGAGCACAGCCCTTACTGCAGAATCTGTGAATTTAAATCTGTATATGAACCTCAGTAACTGCCCTGCGTCAGTAACACACTGAAGGGCAGAACAGCAAAAGAGGGAAATAAAGGGTTTAATTCTGTCCCTTGAACCACAGCTCCTTGGTTCACTCTGGGATGTGCTGCTCACCTTGCTCTTGTCTCGAGGGCAGTTCTGTGCAGTTCAAGAAGGGACTTTTTTGCTCCCTGACTTGATAAAATTCAATGTAGAAGTTGCTGCATTTGCTGAATGACTCCCACCCAGCTGACTTCAGGTTCTGTGCTAATTTTAGACTTTGATTTTTGTAATGCAACACGCATTTTCATTATTTGCATTAAATGTGAGACAAGTTTATTTGCTTGAGAGATTTGAACGTGTTGTGACTTGGAGTGAAATGTGCACAGTTCAGAATCTGGTGGATTTCTGTAACAAAGCTGATGGGCTCTTCAAGAAGCAGAGGAGGCTGATAAATCCTACATCAGAATTTCCTCCCCCAACTTAACTGTGTAAATTTTCAAATATTGAAATGTTCTGGAAATTTAAAATATAAAGGCTCATTTCAAATTGATTTGGAATTTGTTTGCAATCTTACTTAGTAATCAAAAAAACAAGTAACTTCCATTTTTCTTCAGATGACATTCCTCTTCTTTGAGGGATACCAGAAGATGCTCTTTAGATCTATGACAGTGGCCACTAGAGAGTTTTGCTTTGATAACTCAAAAATCTGCATTATTTCTAATTAGCAAAATAAGTGACCACCCTGTTTCCCAAGTGGTGCACAGCTGAGGTTCTGTGCATGGTAGGAGAACTTTATTTACAGATATGAAAGCTGAATAATGTAACTTTACTAAAAGAAGTGTCTTTGTGTGCTTTATTTGAGCAGTTCAAGTGGTTGACATGGATTTTTCTGTTGGTTTTCAGATGCTGGACAAGTTAAAGGACCGTTGGATGCACACTGGCTTGTGGAGAAACCTGGAGGATGTTAAAACAGTCATTGCAGAACCCCAGGGAGGGGCCAAGAGTGACTTTGATGAGCTGCTGAAAATCTACTATGATGCAATCAAATGTAAAGGGGAAAAAGGTACATTTTTCAGACATTCAAAATAGTTGATATAGACTCTTCAAGTAAAATTCAAGGTTTAACATTTAACATTTTGTTGTAGGTCCAGTTGTTCTTGCATAATTACCACTATATTATATAGTGTAAAATTGGTTTGCTATTTGATGGTCAAAATCAGAATATTATTGATCAAAGTGGAGTTAATCTCATCCTTCTAACAAGTCTCTCTTTCTATAGCCACTCACCTTTTCCAGGCACTGTATTATACTATATTAAGTTTAGCTCTCAGAAACATTTTGGTGGAAGTTTCTCCTGCTCCTCAGCTTCTCCCTGGGATAATCTGTGCATTCCTGTCCTGTCCCAGATGGAGCTCTCCTGATAGCTGTGTGCAGAGGGAAGGTCAGCGAGGGGCTGGATTTCTGTGATGAGAACGCCAGGGCAGTTGTGACCATCGGAATCCCCTTTCCAAACGTGAAGGACCTTCAGGTAGGACATCAGTTCAGAGCTGTGCTTGATTTTTGTGTCATCTTTAAAACACTAAATATGCACAAAATATTTTTCTCTATGTTTACCTTTGAACTTCTCTCCACCCCATTTGAATTCTTTGAGTCCCCTCACACAGGTGAGAGGAGGAGCAGCACAGGGTGTCTTGTGGCCTTGTTTCTGTCATTCCAAATTAACATTGCATCATGTTGGATGTCAGTTTTTGTCTGCCATGGCCAGTGAAAGCTGTTACTTTGCTGAAGTGCTCGTGAACTTCATATTCTCCAAGCAACTGTTCATGTTTCCATTTTCCCTTGCCTGTTTCCATGCGCTGAAACTTGTGTTGTTTGCATAGAAATGAAGAACTGCCTGACTTCCTGGGGTGGGGCATTTGGTTGGGAAGATCTGGGATAAATGCTGGGAAAATACTGCTTTAAACAAGGCGGGTTATTGCAGAAAACAGGTGGAAAGATAAAGATTGTTTAATTCTGTCATTATTTTACAGTATAACCGTGTTTGTCCCACTGCTTGCAGTATCTCGCCTTTCTAATCCCATTGCCTTCTTTAGTGTAATTATGTGTCCTACTTCAGCACAGAGTGGAACTGGAAACCTTCTCCAAGCTTGTGCTGCTTTATTAACTTGCAATTTTGAAGCATGAATTTATGACATAACATAAACTCTTCCTGGATACTGAGGACGGCACTATTTGGAATATTCAAGCTTCATGTAACTTTAGGCAAAAACTTGTAAGCACCTTGTAAAAATAGCATTTTGAAATGGCTCCAGTTAAATAAATTTGAAACTATTTGTGTTTTTCAGGAGGTGGTGAAAGCAGCATCCTGTTGCACTGCTGTGTAATTGCCCACCTCAACACTTCCTTCCTTTTGACTTGAGCAGGGCTTGTCTGACAGACAGATGATGTTCCATTAGAGCAGGCACTTCATAGCTGAAAGGAAAAGAAAGCCAATAAATATATGAAAGTATTTTTCTAGGCTTTCTGCTTACTGAAAAGAAGGTTTATTAATGGCTAGTTTGTAATACCACTTCTTCCTAGTGCCAGTGAGCTGCTGCCACTGCTCCCAGTCGCTGTCACTGCTCTGTCCCGTGTGTTCCTTTGAGAGCTTTTGAAGCCAAGAAACAAAGTGAAGGATCACAGAATAAATAAATACCAGGAGCAGCTGGATTCTGGTTCTCACTAATGCCAAATCAAACAAGAAAATCATAGGTTTGCACTTGAAAGGCCGAACAGACTCAGCTTTGGTTTGAGAGATGTGTTCTGAGCTTAAGTGAACAAGCAAAGGCTTCTTTGTTGTCTGCAGCATGTGCCTAATTCCAGCCTTGCTGGGAAAAACCCACATCCTACAAGGCCCAGGGAGGTTGTGTTAGTGCAGCCTTCTTCCAATGTTTGCAGAATTCCTTGGAGCACTTACTCAGCCACAACATTTTTTGTCCTACTAAAATATAATGCACTGTACTGTAGTGTGAAAACATTCACAGAGTACTCAGCCTTCTTTCTGGAGTTAGAAATGCTGGTTTTTAGGGGCATTTTGGAAGTCCTTTGTCTGTCATATGGCTGGAACTTCATAATTAATGCCACATGATTTCCTGAGAGTCAATGGTTCTGGGTTCTAAATGATACAAAATGGGATTGAAAAGAATGTGTCGTGGGTGAATTATCTTCACAGAGGATTATGTTTTGATTTTATGTTCAGCCAAATATTTCAAATAACAGAATCACAGACAGTACAGCCCATTTCAGATAACTGTATTTTAAAAATCAGTGTTCTGTTGAACTATTTTTTTAAATTAGACTGAAGAAAACCCCTAAATTTTTCAGTAGGGCCAGAAACAGTAGCTGCCAAATTGCAAGCAACTCAAGGTTGGAGTGTGTCTGTTTAGAGATGGGAATGCCCAAAGCTCTGCAGTGATCAATTCTGGATGAGAGAAGGGCAGGCACCAGTCTCTCAGCATGAGATTTGCAGAGCTGCTGCATGGCAGAGCTCCTTGCAGGATGCTGGAGGAAATGGTTTTTATTTTAAATATCTTTATATTGAACAGGGTTTTGTTTTGCCCAAGGCTTTGGGGTTATCAGATCTCCCAAAAAATTCTGGATTAATGCTCATTTGTTTCACCAGCTGAGTTGCAAGAAGGGTAAAGTGAAGGAGGGTCACTCTGAAGATTAATTAGTACCTTTGTAGAAACAGAAGCAGAGATACAAAAGAAATTTGGAATATTAAGCATCTTTTTCAGCTCAGGAAAGGCACTGGAATTCCCAAATGCATCAGTTAAAGTTTCTGGAATAGTTACAACATTTGCTGTTGTGATGCAGTTGGTTGGTGTTTCTTTGGAGTTTGTAGGTGAAGCAGAAAACTGGGTAAACCCTGGAACTTTTGGGGAGGGCTTGGAGTTTTCAGCAGAAATAAAATTCCAAACACAGTGATACAGGTCAGGTTGGACTTTCACAGACAGAAAATTGTGCATCTGTGGCTCTCACACAGCAATAGGTGCTCAGTCGAGGTACCAGAGGAGGAAACTGATAAGATGATTAACAATGATATTCCTTTAAAAATAGGAAATGCAAACGATTAACAATTCTCTTGGAATATCCATGAATTACATACTTCTGGGATTGGTTTAAATCACTAAAAAGCGCTCAGCTTCTACATGAAAAAACACTCGAATGTCTGCTTTTTGGGTTAATAAAAGTCCTCTTAAGCCTCAATTCCATAACCCCTTACTCCTGCACAGAGCTTTTACTTGTGTGAGTAATCCCTTTAATACTCCCAGGACTGAGCACAACCAGCAGGATTTGTGGAATTGTACCTTTGGAGACCAATATTTTATGCTGGCAGTTTGATGTTGGCTCATCTCCACTAATATGACTTGTCTGTGATCAACCTGCTTTCTAAATATGTTTTATGATTTGTAACTTGATTGAATAGCAGTGAGCTGTAATATTAAAGAACATAAATAATGTGACAGCAAGAGATGTATAATCCCACATATGTGTTATCTGATGCTAACATACTGGTAATTAACTTCTCTTAGATATTTTGAAGTGTGGCATTTTGGATCCAGACATCAATCTTGGGCAAGAAACTCATTGTCAGGCGTGGTGAATAATATCCAATTTTAGTTTTTCCATGTGTTTGTGCTAAATATATGCCACAAATCCTGGTATTAAATGGCAAACATTTGCATTCCTTAAGTAACTGTGTGCTTTTATAAGTTCCAGTATTTTCTGTGGAGGCTTTAAAGAGAATAATTTAGTTTCACTTCAGCATTTTAGGTATATTGTATCTTAGGTTCACTGCTTTTCACAAAGAGAAGAGTCTAAAACACTTTGTCAGGCTTAGGGAGAAAGAAATGATTCAGGTTCAGAAGTAGGACCTGATTATAAACAAAACTGATTGAAGAAAGAGGCCAACCCCCTAATTCTGTGTTATTGCAAAAGGTTTCATATTGCTGAAGAATCAGGTTGCTAAAACAAAATAGTATAAAAGAAATGTTCAAGGATTGCTCAAAGCTCTGGTGCTCTCAATGGTAGAGTTTGGCTCGAGTGAAGCAGGAAAATTTATTTCAGAGCCAAAAATGACTTCTTTGGCTGTGACCAGGATTTCCTCTGCCCACCTCTGGGACCTGAAAGTAGAGGTAGGAAAATCTGATTTTGGAGCCAAGTGTGACTTGTTTAGCTCAAGTCATAATTTACTGTTCTTACCTTGGGGAGCTGAAAATAAAGAGCTCGCTCCGAAATGTTGATAATGGGCAGCTCTGAAGTGCAGGCACTGAGCTCCCCTTCCCACAGAGCGTTTCTGCACTTCCACCTCTCCACATGCTTTTGATCCTGCTGCACAAGGGTCAATTAATCATGGAGCAGCCAGGAGAGCTTCACCAAAATACAGCAGAAAATGCAAAAAAAGTCAAACTCTCACATCAGCAGATGTGCAAGGCAAATAAACTTGGTAAGGCTGGGAGTTCTGAGCAGTGGCATCGAGTTTGCCTTTAATGGGAATTATTTCCCATAGGGGGAATATTTCCTTTATTCTTTCCAGTATCATGACTTGTAACACAAAGGAAAACTTCATTTATAATTTTCTGGGGTTTATGTAACTTAATGATACAAAAATTTTGCAGCTCTTTGGCTGAAGTTTCTTCTTCTCCTGTCTCAACAAACTGAGATATTTCTATCATTTCAGAATAATGACAAGTTTCAATATTGAATTTCTACTCCTTGTGGCAGTTTCTAAGCCTGTATGCTTTGTGTCCCTTGAAAGGAGAAAGAATCTTGTGCTGCATAAGTGACTGCTGAAAAAATTCACTTCTTATTTACCATATTCTAGGAAAAGCAAGATTTCTAAGAAAATTATTGTTATTTTAATGTTTAATTTAGTTTTAATTATTATTATGCTTAGCCAGAGTTGAGAAACATCCGTTGCACTGCATTAATTTCATCTTGCCTTTGCATCACTTAGAAATATATTTTCACTTATTAATAAAGAGATACGGGCAAAACCAGTACAGAAAATGACATTTTATGAGAAGATCATTGTTGTGTTGTATTTAATAGAAAATTTCCTGTGAAGTTAAGAATTTTTTAGAGATAGAAGACTTTTAATTTCTTCTTTTTTCCAATACTGGGAGAAAAATTACAAATAGAAAGCGGGGAGCAGAAAACCATTTCTGGAACTTTCATGGGTGCTGTGGTAGCACTGAGATACCTCCAAAGCCTTTTACTTCCCACTTTTCCACAAATAACAATGGTTATAAACAGTCCGAGCCATGCACGCCCTTCTTGCATCCAGCAGAAATTGTGTTAATTAAGAAAACAAAATTATTGCAGAGGCTGGATTTGTGGGAGCAGCCGTAAGAGCCTGTGGAATGCAGCGTTCCCGTGGCAGGGAATGGGAACACGTGAGTTCAGTGGGACAGGTGAGACAGGTGGAGGGCATTTCTGTTCTGCTGGTGCCAGGCTAATGCCAATGTGTTGGCCCAGATCCCAAAATCATCCCTGAATATATCCCGAAGTTAAACAATCCAGCAAATCAAAACTTCCCCCGTGCGTTTAATAGTTCACTTTTCCGACGCAGACAAACAATTTCCGAGTGATTTTCTTGTGTTTCTCTTGTCCTCAGCAAGTAGTGGTGACCTTTAAGTTTCCCCTTTGCTGTCAGAGTGTGTTGAGGGCTCTGCGAGTGACGCTCTCACCGTGGGGATTCGTGGGGACGAGTGACGCTCACGCAGGGCACACAGGGCACGCGTGGTACACGGGGCACGCGTGGCACACGGGGCACGGGCTCCAGTGCTGCACCTCAGGGCAACCTCCTGCATCTTTTTCACTTCTGCTTCCCTGGGAATGGATTGAGTTTTCCCCTCAGAGCAGAGTTTTGGGTGTGGTAGGGTTGGATCGAGTGCGCGGTCCCTCGAAGCCTGCGGGGCTGGGATGAGGCGAGGGGCCTGGGGTGAACGTGCCACAAACTTCATCAAACCAGTGCCCTGGAGAGGCTGCCCTGGAGCAGAGGCTGGGCACAGGATAAAGGGCAGGGATTTATGGAAAGGCCTTTCCAGGGCGCACCTTGGGCAGTGCAGGAGTCTCGCAGAGACTGCACCCAGGATGGACACAGCCACACGTTTTTGGGACAGATAGAAGTTCTGTCCATTTGCAATCAGAGGTTAATTGTCCAATTCCAGCTTCAGGCAGTGCAGTCCCATTCTCTCAGTTTGCTCCCCCCAACTCACTTTTGTTTCCATTTCTCGGGGCCTGAGACAGTGAGGTGTCCTTGATTCTCAGGCCTGGAGAGGAATTGTTGTGTCTGACCAAAATGGGAAAAGCAGTTGCCAACAATCTACATGGAGCACAGAGTTACACACTAAAGAATTGCAAGATTACAAATAGATGAAAATATAAAAGCTAAAATCCTAAGGCATCAAAACTGGAAAACTCCCACATCTGGGGGTGCCACAGGGTGTAGCTGACAGTACTGAAAGTGTTCAGTGCTTGCAGCGTTACAAAAGCTTCCCATCTCCCTCAGGCTGGGATGGAGAGCGAGAACACCCGGAGGGTTTGGCCATGAGCTGCCCGGTGAGTTCAGGGTGAGAGGAACTGAGCTTTGCACGAGGCAGGAGGTGCTGGTTTCCTGCCCCAGGAGATGGCACTGGCCACCTCGGATGGACAGGACTTTGCCTTTGCTTGTTTGCCTTTATCTTGAAGCTATATCTCATATTTAAGCTTTTGGGTTATGGAGAAACAAGCCAGCAGTGTTTTTCCATATAGAGTTTATTTGCCATTTTTGTGCCATTTTTTCCTCTAGTTTTGATTCTATCTCCATTCACATTGCACTGTCCCAAAATCTTTCCATGTCCCCTGCAAGTCTGAGATCTGGATTGCTTCCTTTTTTTATTCAGTGTTATCCAAGGAAGGCAATTTTTGTAAGTGCACATAGAAATTTTCAGATTGAAAAGGTCACCTGAACAATTTGTGTGTAACAGCATCCTGCTGATAATTGAGCAGTACAAAGTACTGATCATGTCTCATTCACAGTTTGGGGGGGGTTTGTTGCTGTTTCACAAGGAAATGCAATATTTATATGTGAAAATAAAAGTGTTATATTTGTGTCTAGTGACTGTAGTTAGCTATATGAACTCATTAGAATGACCTTAATAAATTACTGTAATCTACAGAATCTATTTAAGTAAAATTCAGCTAATAAGCATTTTCTTGTTCCACCTTATGTATTAACACTGCACTTGGAATGCTTGGAGCATTTCAAGATAAAATCCTGCCATTATATCTTTTTCCTGTGGGCTAATAAATGGAAATCTTGTGTTTAGACACGGCTTTGAGTGGGTCTGTGAGGGGCGAGGATGTTTTAAGCTTGTTCTGTGACTCACCCAGATCTTTACATGTGCATTACTCGTCTTAAACCTCACAGCCCTTGTTACTGCTTTTGAAGTGAGCGAAATGCTGCCCTGCTTAATGCTGCTTCTATTTAAGAATTTTCAGATGTAAAAGAAAAGAAATGGGTTTTCATGTCTCAACTTTCCTGCACTCACAAACTTTTATGGTTCCTTGGCATTCGTCAGGAGGAAAGTAGATGGCAAGCATGTTCCTGAAGAATTCTAATTATTGCTGTTTCAGGTGGAAGAGAGACTCTAAGTGGACACATGAGATTTTTAGGACGGGAGATTTGCTTAAAAAACATTTTTATGTCTTTTTTGGGGTGGAAGCAGGGAGTGACCACCTGGTATATTTTCTGCTTGTTTGTTTTTAAGATGTGGGGAATTAGTAGATGTTAAACATGAATGTGGCTTTTAAAAAATTTTTTTGGATGATGTGAGCAATGGTCTTTGTTTTCATTACTATTTTTCCTCTCATAAAACCGGAGAAACAAGTCAGTGGAATGGCAGAAAACATTTCTATCCATCTTCTGGTTTTTCTTTCCATGGAGGAGAGTGCTGGGGAGGGAAGGGCAGGAGCTGACCCAGGTGTGGCTGTGCCCCCTCCAGCTGTGTCCGTGCAGTGCCACGGGTCCAGCTCTGTTGGCCTTTTCCAGCTGTTTTCTCTTCCTTTCACCTCCCACAGCCAACACGAGGCAGTTGGGGATGTTGGTGACGTGATGTCTGTCAAAGAATAGGCCTGACTTGTTAAACAAAAAAGTTCTAAACTGTTACTAATATCTGTTCTTAAAAAGCAAAGCTTGTATTTGGTTCAGTAAAGTAATGCATTAAAAAAAAAACCCTCAAAACTTTGCAGATGAAGTAAAAGCAAAGAGAGTTGATTTGGCTGATTTAAATAGCACAAAATAAACAAATGGGCTTAGCCCACTCAACCTGCATGTCGTGGTACTGGCGGTGATAAATCAGTTTACAGTATTCTGATTGATTTTTCTTTAGGAACAATTAGTCCATAATAGATTGATATTTGTATACCTTGCTGTTAAATACTGATTGTTAATTCTGAATAAACCTGGCTCAGCCTGGTGTGTTGCTAAAAGGCTGCAGGTTCTGTGTGTGAATTTGCAGGTTATTTTGGGGGTCAAAACCAAGCTTTAGTTTTTGAGTTACTCTCCTCAGCTTTGTGCCGTGAACTAACTCATATAGTCCATGGCCAACACAGCATAAATCAATTTATATGCTGAATAAGTCTGACTTTCTTCACGTGAGGGAATATCACCACAGGTAACTTATTTTAAAATCTAATGGAACAAATGTCATTTAATGTTGTTGTCATGGGAGGAAAATCACTATTGCTAATCCTGTTTGAAAAATACACTTGAAAACCCTTTTGAGTTGTAGCACAAACTGCCTCCAAGTATCTTTCCGAGCCTTAAAAAAAAAGAAAAAAATTGTTCATGGCATTTATCCTTTTTTGCTGCTGTTTCCCAGTTAATATTGCAGAGTGAAAGATGTCGAACTAATTAAGCATTAAAAGCAGGAGAGGTCTGCAGGTGGAACGGGGGGAGATGGAGTGAGCGTGGCTGTGCCCATGACCTCCCAGACAGATCAAAGCCTAATCTGGGTGACAGCTACAGGATGGCAGAGCTTGCCAGGGGCCTTGTGCAGCTCTTTGTCTGCAAATCCTGCCCCAGAGCTGGGAGGATGTTTTTAAGGATGAACAGGTAAAAGTAAAAGGCTGTCTTTTGACATTTTAACTAATCCCTTCTAGCCTGTGCTTTCCTGCACATTGTGGAGATTTGCTAGCAGGAGGCACTGGCTTTTTCACATATGTAACATGTCAGCTCGAATCTGGCGTGGGGTTGATGGGGGGGAATGCAGCAGTTCCACAATGAAATAGATTCTGATTGCATTAAAATGACAGGCCCTGGCCTTTTACCTGCAGCAGCCTCCCCCTGCAAACTGAACTCGCAGCAGTGCAGCCTGGCATCATCTCCTGCTGAGACAGGAGCACTGCAGCGAGCAAATGTAGTGGCTGTTTTCTGGTAACCCTTTTAAAATTAACATAGGGAAGTTTTAAAGGTATGTTACATGCTTAGAGCAAGGGAATACGGTTTAAAAAACACCCCAGACTCACGGGGTTTTATATTAAAAAATGGGAAGTATTAAGGATATGTTACATGCTTAGAGCAAGGGAATAGGGTTTAAAAAATACCCCAGACTCATGGGGTTTTAGATTAAAAAATGGGAAGTTTTAAAGATATGTTACATGCTTAGAGCAAGGGAATACGGTTTAAAAAACACCCCAGACTCACAGGGTTTTATATTAAAAAATGGGAAGTTTTAAAGATATGTTACATGCTTAGAGCAAGGGAATAGGGTTTAAAAAACATCCCAGACTCACAGGGTTTTATATTAAAAAAAGGGAAGTTTGAAAGATATGTGACATGCTTAGAGCAAGGGAATAGGGTTTAAAAAACATCCCAGACTCACAGGGTTTTATATTAAAAAATGGGATTTACATAATTTGAGCAATGAAGTGTCATTGGTGGTGTGCATACAAGCAATAAGCACTTGGTAACACTGACATGTATTAGAAGGATGTGAAAGTAATGTATTTTATTTAGATGATCTGACTGGTTTGCATTTTACTGCTACTTCAGTGAGTTTATGCACATATTTAAAAATATCATTTTTTCAGCATAAGACACAGGACCAGTTGTTCCAACACTGTTTGCACAGTCTGCTGGCAAAGTAAGGGGCTGGTAAACCTCCATTTGTTCCAAATGGCCAGAATCTTACTGATAACAAAATTCTGCAAAAAAAGAAATTGTTATAAAACTGACCAGGACTAGAAGACAAGTGCGAAACACACACAGGAGTATATTGTCAAGGGTTATGTTTTAAAGGCTTCAGTGAACTTTTCCAACTTCATTCCTCATTTCCAAGGGTGAGCAGTACCCTTTTCTTTCTGCAGGTAGTATTTCTGTTTGTAGAAATGCACAGATAAACCCAAGTTCCTTTTTAAGGAATAGTTTTAATGTTCATAAACCACTCAGAAGAAATCATCTTCTGTTCAGAAAATTACAAAGGAAACCTCACATGCCAGTCAGTAAATTCTGAGTGACTGGAACAAATATTAAATCTGTGAAATCAAACTGAATTTACTTTCTGGCTGTAAAGATTGAATTTGTAAATTTGACAGGCAATTTAAAGGGCATAAGTACATAAAATAAAATTTCTTATCCAAATGCAACTTGAAAGTTACCTGTCAGAAGAGGTTAGAAGTCTGCTGTTTTCTCTCCTGAAGCGTGTCCTTTCACTTGTCAGTTTAGAAAGGTTAATACTGTACAAAAGAGCAACAGAAAGACCCTTTTTGGTGTAGTTTTATGTTTGTTCAAAAAAATAAAAGATTCAGTTCCTCTCACTGAATAATAATAATAAATCCTTCTGCTACATGTGACGTTCTAATGCAAATGGTTCCAATTCAGACCAGGCACTGTGTGTGTGGTTATCCACGAGCTTGGGAAGGGGAGGCAGGGGATTCCTTGGGCGGCTGATTCCAGATTTTGAAGCATCAGGGATGTGTTTTTAAAAAGGAGAAGATGTTTTTCCTGATGCTCCCCATGGCCTTGGCTGCCCCTTTCTCCAGTGAAACATTTCCAAACCACAGGAGGTGGTGCCAAGCTGGGAATTAGGCTTGGTGTTGCTGACTTCTGGCCCTTGGGAGAGCCCTCTCTGTCTCTAAAGCTCTTTCTCAGCTTCTGTAGAGGAAGAAAAGTTGTATTTTCTTAACCCTCACTTGGGAAAAGTGGAGTCTGGTCCCAGCACTGGATGAGGAGAGGGTTTTGTGATAAAAGGAAGGTCATTTCCTTCCAGAAGAGCCAATAAATCTGGGGTTTGGAGTCCATCTACCTGGAGCTGGTTTGGGGTTTTTTGCCTGTGTGAACAGTTTCTCCTTCTCTTGCTGGCACAGAGATTTGGATGAGTGTGTGGTGCTCCTGTCAATACATTTAAATTATTGGAACAGATCACAGCTAAGAGCAATTTTAGAAGCCAGAATTGGTTAGTGTACAAAATACAGAGTTGAAACACCAAAGCACAATTTATAGATTCTTATGTAATCAATGTTTGCTTGTTTTCCCCTTTTACAATATCTCCTTTTCAACATCATTAATAAACCCAATATTTTATGATTTCTTTCTTAGGTTGAATTAAAGAGGAAGTACAATGACCAGCACAAAAGTACAAGAGGCCTTTTATCAGGGAGTCAGTGGTATGAAATTCAAGCTTACAGAGCTCTCAACCAAGCCCTGGGAAGGTGAGATAAACATAACTAAAACTATATAAATGTGTAGAACGTTTTTTTAGGGCGATCTTTAAGGATTTATTCCCCACTTTTTACACAAAGGGGTAAGTAAGGCCAAACCTCTCATATTGCAGATTTTCTCTTGAGCTGCTCTGTGCTGACAACTCTCTGCTTTTCAGCCTGTTGTGCACTTGAGCACTGTTATAATTCAGAGATTTTGTTTTACATTCAGAATCCACTTCAGTTTGGTTGAAGTTTTATTGCTCATAGTCCAGATATACAGGGGGAGAAAAAGCATTAGGAGAGACAAATAGTTCTTGAGCTTTGAAGCAAATGAAGATCCTTAGGACTTTTCCAATGCACTAATTGTTCACACTCTCAGTGGGCTCAGAACAGTTGTTTGATATTTAGCCTACAAGTATTTTTGAAAGGGAGAAATAGCAGTGGGGTTTTTCAGACCTTTGCAAAAGGTCAATTCAATTATCGTGCTCACTGATCTCTTCCCAGATTTAGAAGAAGTGGTTACAGCTTCCCTTTCCTAGATGGAAAAATTTCCCCAAATGTTATTAACAGGGTAGAATTAAGTCATCCTCCTTCAACAAAATGTATCATATAAATAAAGATTAGAACTGTCATCCATATCTGTCATAGGTACTGTGCATTTGTCATGGATACAGAGCCACAGAAACATCAGCTGGAAAACTCTTCTTACTTGAATTAGTCCTAATGCAAATGTGATGACATAAATGAAGGCTTAGAGAGAAAACTGAGAGAAATTGTAACGTTAGGAAATCTCATTGTGGATTCTTGTTGTTACAGGTCGGATTTTTTAGATCCCTCTTTGGAATAGAAGAGCATTAATTAAAATTTGTTAAGAAAACTCTCAGTTGTGGAATACCAATAGTGAAACAGTAACTGTGAAATCAGCTTGAACTTAAATCAAGTTTTAGTGACAATTGCTTATTGTACAATTTACCATTTGAATGGTCTAAACTTAAATAGAGAAAATAGAGTTTCATTCTGGGATAAAGGTACAAATTCCTTATAAAACCATGAGCCAAAGCCTTTGCTAACCTGAGGTGTGGGGAAGGACGAGGGCGTACGAGGAGGATTTTGATAAAACCAGAACATTCCACCAAGCTGGCTGGAAGCTCTCTAATATTTACACCGCCCAGTTAAGAGTGGAAAACAAAAGATGTGGTTTAACTGGCTGGTGAATATTTGTGTATTTTGGGTTTTTTAAAATCGAACTGTTTTAATGTAGTAAATTCAACAGCTGAAGGAAAATGAAGCTTCTGTGACATCCATAACAATTTTTGGTGCTTACAGTAGAAAAGAACTTCCTGTATAATTTTGAATATTCCAACTGGCTCAAAGCAATCTCTGTTTCCTAATTCCCACAGATTTTTGCTGTGTGCCCTTTAATTACATTAACACTCTTTTTTCTGCTCACTTTTAGGTGTATAAGGCACAGGAATGACTGGGGGGCTCTTATTTTAGTTGATGACCGCTTCAGGAATAACCCCAATAAATACATAACTGGTAAGGGGTAAAACTCTTTTGGGGAGACTTCCTAATATTGAAAAAATACTGAAAACTCAAAATTACAGAAATATGGTTGTACAAATACAGGTGAGTAGGAAGGGTCAGAACGAACCACAACCGTGGAACAGAAATTGAACTGCTGAATATTCCATATACACCAAGGGTTTTCTCGTTATAGTTTTATACTGGGTAGAAGTAAATGCAGATGAAATAAAACAAATGCTGCACACAACCTTAAAAAATAAATAAAAATGAGGAAAGAAACTGCTTAGGGATGTGTTTTTACCTTTGTTCCTGCCCTTTCTGCTGTGCAGAGCTGAGCTCCCCAGCCCGTGCTGGGCTTAGTCAGCAGGTGGAGCTCAGCTGCTGCAGTTGAGTCCAGCTCCTTCTCTGATGTGTTTGTGCTAAAAATACATTGAAATTATTGAAGTAAAGACAAGTAATTCATGTAGGAACACAAATAATCTCTATGTTCAAGACTTGGTAAAATTCCTTTCTCTAAAAAGTAAAACTTCACAGAAGAGTGAAGTTCTCTGTTGTTGTGGGTTTGATGGTTTATTTTGGTTTTTTAATTGATATTCAAAGAATATCAATTTAAACCCATTTAAATGGGTTCAAAAACACTCTCTAAAATTAAGGAAGTCAGTTTTGACTTCACTCTTGTGTGCTCCAACATCATCTAGAAAGCTGTTATGCTCAAGACATCTGATATTTAAGAACTTCAAATATTCTGATAGGAGCAGGTTTAATTATATTGTAGCTGTAGAACAGTTGTGATTCTTTCTCAGTTGCTGTTACTTAATCTGACACAAAGTTGTAAAAAGCTTCATTACATTCAAATTTTTATCAGACCCTGTTAATATGATAATACCTAGCTGTACTCTGTGAAAGTTGCTTTTGAATAATTCACGATAACAAGCAGAACGAACACCCAGGCATCAAAGAAATATAATGATGTTTATGCAAGGCAGCACCTAACAAAAAGACTAGTGAATAGGGGAAGGGCTCTTAATAGAAAAAGAAGGATTTTTTTAGTATTGCTTATCGGAATACAGCCACTGATGAAATCAAGTTCCCAGCCCTGGAAAGGAGGAATTGCGTTATTTGGTTTCAGTCTTTGAGACTGTACCTGCACAGAAATATTTGCGCTCTGAGGGTGCTGTTTGCTGACATGCAGAACCTGCTGCAGATGCTGCCATTTTGGAGTGAGGTGTTCTTCTTTCCCCTCAGGATTGTCGAAGTGGATCCGTCAGCAGATCCGGCACCACGGAAGTTTCGGCAGCGCTCTGGAATCGCTGCACGCCTTCGCCCTCAGGAACCAGAGGAGTGGGGATGCTGCCCCGGAGCACAGCAGAGCGTTCCCTTCACGCTCCAGGGACCTGTCCCAAGGCTCTCAACGAGAGGCACCCATTCCTCCCTCCCCAGATGTTCCTGCTGAAAGTCAGGAGCAAAATTTGGGCTCCGAAGTTCATTTTCCTGCGGCCGTCAGCTCAGTTCATCCCACAGCGTCAAATCAGCCAAGTGGCAGCATGGCAGCAGTGGAACAAAGTATGTTCATTTCCATTGGCAAGTTCAAATGTGGAGTTGCATCTTTTTTGGAAGAAACAAATGTTTTTTGAAATTACAGAAGTGCTATAGTGGAAAATGATAATTATTCGCAAATGTGGAGGAGCTGTGCTCAACAGACTGAAATTAATTCTCGTTCCATCTGGTTGTCTTAAAACAATAATGTTTGATAAGTTTATAGCAAAATCAAAAATGTTTTCATTTTAATTTATTTTTCCATTGAACGCTATGAAGATAATTTAAAATATATTTGAAACACATTAAGATTAGCATTACTGCAAGTCGAGTGCCCTGGTTCAAGCTACATCTGTTGTTTAGACATTGCTGTGAGACCCCTTCCATGTGATCTCCTCTAGTTCCAGCTTCACAAGTAAATATCCATCCCTAAATTTTAGGAAAGGTTATGATTTCATTTCAATCAAAAAAGAGGTGAATAACATAAGAGCACAATAATAAAAGATTACAAATTTCAAATCCAGTCTTACTCTACCTTAATGTGCTTGTTAATCTATTCATTTAATTAAGAGAATTCACGTGCAGGCATAGTTGTAACATCTGGGCTTTTGTTTGTATTATTGTTTTTAATCAGTGTTGTAAAATCACTGTAAACCTTCTAAAACAGTGGTAATTTTGATGTGCTAAATATGCTGTAAATCAGATACAATTCATTTATGTTTTGTGATTTTTCCCAGGTCACCAGAAAGTTGGTGTAGAGAGCCATTCTCACCATGTAAAACAAAGAAGGAAACATGTGGACTCCACCCCTAAAATGCCAGCAATTAAAACAGAGACAGAAAAAATGAATGGTTGGACCAATGCTGATACTGTGGAAGAGAATTGCTGCTCTAAACCACTGACTTCAACTCCTGTGGCCAAGAGCTGCAGGGCCCCAGCAAGCAGCAAACAGGAGGATGTGAATGGGCCTAGTGACCTTATTGATAATTTAAATCAATGCCAGTCATCATTAATTGCAGAACAGAAACCAAGCGGACCAGAATCATGTTTGGAAACAACTCATTTTTCAGTTAAAAATGCTGAGGCTCCGGTTGCTGAAGGAGATCCTGGTAAGCTCCAGCTTCCAGCTGAGCCCTGCAGGGAGCTCCCTTCAGCAGCAGGGAGAGCTGAGCCTTCAGCATTAAATGTGGCAGAGGATGAGGATGGGGATGAGAGCATTTACTTCACCCCAGAACTCTATGATGATGCAGAGCCAGAGGAAGAGAGAACTGAGCCCCCGCTTCCAGCCTGCTGTACCGTTGGGAATTGGGTGGAATGTGGGAACTCCACAGTCCCTGCTGCTCTTTTTGCCATCAGCACCTCAGAAACACAGAGTGTGGCTGCAGAAGCTGAGGCTGGCAGGTGCAGTCCCCATGGAATTATGGAAAACGAGAGGAGCAGGGACAGAGCAGTTGATGCTGTAGAGCTGGCAGCTGCAGCAGGAGCAGAGCAGGGAGCATCTCGGGAGATGGACACCCCTAAAAGGAAAATCAGCCTTTCCAGATCCCGAAATCAAGGTGTGTCATCCTTTCTGCTGGGCAGCAGTGGCACCTGGTGACCCTTGTGTGGGAATCGTGGTGAGCAGCCCTTAAAGCACCACAGGGCAGCAGCAGCTTCCTGGTCCTCATGGAACAAAAGCTACCCTCAGGCTCCACTTCTCCTTATGTTTCTGGGGTTTTCCCTGGGAGAGTTTTGCATTGTGCAGTTTTCTAGAGATATAATGAAGATTTTTCATCCTGGCTTCATGGCTAAAGGACGTCATGTCTGCAAATTCTGAATAGAAACCCAAATAGAATCTGACTTGGAATTATTTGTTTGTCCATTACAGATTTAATTAATCCACCATTAAATACAGTCAAATAATTGGGTTTTTCCTCAGAAAGCAAAACACCCATATAACCAAATTATGGTTTTCTGCATTTGTTAGATTGGTTTTTTTTTAATAAAACATGTAGAACAGTATCTTTGCAGATCAAGTGAGAGATAGATTGAGTCTGCATACCAAAACAGGCGTATTCTTCAGTACTTTGATTTCTTCCAATTCCTTACATCAAAATGTCCAGCAGGAGCTGTGCACATTTTGATATTTGATGAGAATGAGAGGCTTCTTCAGAGAAAAAATTGAGGTTTCTTCAAATTTTCCTTTTGTGAGAGGATCTAATTTCTGTTGGTTGGAGTCTGTGTTTATTCATGTCAAAACCTGTTCTCATTTGTATATCCTACAAGCACATTTTATGTGTAACATATAAAATGTAAATTGTACACAAAGGTCTTTACATCTTGCCCAGTCTATTTTTTGAAGTATTTTAAATGTTTCTTTCATTTACTGCAATGAAAACAGCCAAGATTTTTCTGTAATAAAACATACTGACTTTTCAAGAAAAGATTGTTCATTGCCATCCTACTTTAATATGAAGATGCAGGATTTTTGCAATCTAAAGATTGGTTCATAGGTATTGATATATATTGTCTGAGAGTATAAATGCAATTATTAACTGGTCATTTTCCATAGAAGTTCATTTAAATGACATTTTGAATCCATCTCTACAGAGCTGTGAATGTGCTCATATCAATAGGATTTAAATTGTGCTCTTTCTTTACACAATAAATTCATCTTTATGAAATTGGACACTGTTTGCAAGAATGGCAAGAACGCTTGGATTGCTTTAACTGGCAGTGTTTGGCATAAGGCATTTGGTTTAATTTTTGCAATATCAGTGATCAAGTTTCCTTGGTTTAGGTTTCCTGGATTTCACTTTGGATTATCAACATTTGATTTCGTTGATATGGCAGGACCTCCAGCATTGAAAACATCTGACACATCTACAGAGAATTACTCTTAATTTCTATTTAAATAAAGCTGACGTTGCTGTTGGTAACTGGCCTCCAGAGCTGGCCTGGCAGCTGTGGCAGGTGCTTTGCAGCCACATTCCCCAGAATCCATTGGCTTGATCCTCTGGAGTCTTGATCCCCAGTTTTCCTAAAGCAAATCTTCTGCACCACACCACTTGTAGCATTTTTGTGTATCTAAACAGATAACAGAAATCACTTAAGCTTTGTGACTTGTCTGCTCATCCAGCGGCCCGCAGCCTCTTATTTGTCTTTCAGGAGATTTGTCTGCCTTTAAATCCATAACATGCAAAAAAAGAAGAAGAAAATCCATCTCCCTTTCCTTATCTGGAGCAGATTGTTCCTTTCTTGATCTCGTGGTGCCTCTTCCTTTGATCAGAAATCCTTTAAGTCAGGGCCTGCTCTGTGTCAAATCACACTTTATATCAAATTAACCATTATTTCTAAAGTAGGTATTGAAAAGTCAGCACTTGATACTATGAATTCTTGAAAAAAGTTTCTATCCTCTAAAAACTCAAATCAACAGGTTGATAAAAACCCTTTGTGTTCTGCTGGGTTTGGAAGGTAAAGGGTGGACTCCTTTTGGTGTAAATTCATTCTTAATTTGTCTTTATATCTAATAACTGTGTTATTTGGTATGTTAGAGGTAAGAATATTCTTTAGGGGTAATATATTTATGGGAGTTCTCAGAATTAAATGGTGCCCAGCCTTCAGATAAAAGGGAAGTGAAGTCAATATACCAAGTTTCCTAGATTTATTTATTTGGATTTATCACATCTATCAAGGCTAAAATATTGAATATTTCTCTCCTCTTTTGATATAGTAGCTTGATGTAATCTCTGTTGCCTAAAATAATAACAAAATCTTGAATTTATTCAAGGATTGAAAGTTCAGAGGAGATGCAGGAGAAGGAAAGCTGCCCTTAGGCAAAGCCCTGGCTCCTCCCGAGAGAGAAAGGTACCACATCCATGGATTAAAGTCCCTGTTCTGAGTGGCTGCTGAATGTTGAGGTGCAAGGGAGTTAAGAATGATTTGTTATATCATTTTTCAAGTGAAATAATACAGCGAAATAATTTCTTCCTCATCTGCAGATCTCTGATTCACACACTCAATAGATATCTTTGTTTCTCGTGGGAAACACAAAGGCACCAATCATCCCAGGCTCCTTTGCAAAATTCCCAACAAATTGATAGCCTGCAGTGTTATAGGCTATAAAATACCTCATATTTTATATGACAGCGTTTCTATTTAAGTGAGGTTAAGCCTTTTAGCATGGTGTATATTGAATTATTAACTGATATAAATGATAAACACTGACTCAGACTCCTTTGAGTATTTCAAGTACTGTATTTCTCTGAAGCAATTTTGATAGATTTAATGTTATTTATATTTAAATACTGCTATTTGCATAGTTACAATATGCAAACCAGTATTTACCTGCATTTGTGCATTGCCTTGTTAAGGAAACACACAACCAGCCTTGCAGGAAAGGACTTTATTGTGTTGTCTGTGGAGCTGAAATCCTGCCCAAAGCACAGGGTAAGATCAGTTGTTTTGTTGGGAAGGATGGCATTTCTGATCCACCCTTTTGCTTTCCCAGTTTTGGATGCTGGAGGGATATTTTAGAATAATTGGTTCATTTCTCCACTGGGTTTGGTATCTGGATAAATGAGTTCTCAGGGATGCACCAGAGACCTGCAGAAAGCCTTTGGAGGGGGAGAGAAGGGAGTTGTCACAATAACAATTATTTAAAATAAGTTCTTTTTTTCTGGCAGTTTTCTTGGTTCAGCGGTCCTGCCACAATGACCTGTCTTGAGCTTAAATCTGATATTTGAGAGTTAACTGAAGGCAGCTTCTCCTGCCATTATGGGAGGCTGGAAGGAATTATTTGGAGCATAGTGGCCCATTCATTGGGGTTTGTTCCTTCTCAGGATTAGGTGTTAATTTGCTACCAGTTGCTGTGAGAAGTTTGGTAATATCTTGGCACAGTAACTCAGTGAATCCAGTGCATGTTTGCATGGAACTATCAAAAGTCTGACTGAAAATCCAGATAATTACACTGCTGTTCTTTAATGTGTAACCTACCTTGTATTAATTTGGTTTTTAGTCTGTGGTTGGCACATTGGACAAAGTGGAGATGTGCTGCTTTTGGAAATTCTTTGTGTTTTTGTGAGACTTTAATTTGGGAATGTCTAAAGGCTGGTGATAGTAGCAGCAACTCTATTTTTTAAAATAAGCTTCATCTTCAGGCCACTGGGCCATGTGGGATAATGACCTAATTACAAGATGTTCTCATCAGTTACGTGCAGAAACAATTAGAGGTGCTTCATGCTTGAACAGTCTTCTGGATCTGCTGAAACCAAGAAAGGACAAATCTCTGCAGCAAACCAAGCCTGTGCCTGAGGGAGAATGAGAGATATTCCTTATCCTGGACTTATTAAAATCAGGCCAGTTAGCAAAGTCCACACTGGGCAGGCCTAGGTCGTGGAGGCCACTTCTTGCATCCCTGTTTTCCCAGGAGAGCCATGTGTGTCCTTTAGGATTGGGGTAATCCCACCAGGAACCTTTCCTTCATTCCCTTAATTTATCAGAGTCATCGTATCTCTGGTGCAGAACCTGTGAAATGGAACCACTGTGTTCAGGAAAAGCATTCTGAGGGACAGCAATGTCTGCACTTACCACGGTGTCTGTTGTCAGCAAGAAGTTTTATGTTGTTTAAACTGAATCTCGGATGCCAGTTGATTGAGGAAGGTTAAAAAATCTGAAAATGAAAAATAAATGGCTTTATTCAAAGTGGATTCAAGCTCACTGGTCGATTTGGGAGTACTAACAAGGGGAAAATTATCTGTTGAAAAGTAAATTTTGGACACATTAAAAATTTTAAATAAGGCCTTCTTCCAAGGGCCATTTACAGCAATAGAAGTCTTTTCACTGCCTGCAGTGGGTATTGGATCAGGGCCTAAATTACCATCTTGTAAATGTGGAAAGTTTGCAGCATGGTTGAACAGTACTGTATTCAAAACCATGTGTGTATATAAGTCTTACACCCCACTTTTTAAATTATAGGAATTTTGAGAAAAGCTTGCTACAGTAATAGCGAGCTGAAAATAATCTGGAAACTCTTCAGAAATGCCAATATAAGAAGCAAAGAATCCATTAATAATTGTAAGTGTAAGCTAGATGCCATTTCAGAAGATGATAATGTGATGTTGGTCATCTCAGATGCTGCAAGTCTTGGTCACCTTAAAGAAACTTTGAAGGTTTATCAGATGCCAGTGAAAGGTAAATTCCTACTGGTCAATACCAGCTAACATTTGTCAAGCCCTTTTGCTTTAAATTAATTAAATACCATTCACAACATTGGCACTCCTCTCTTGGACCTTTTGGGAAGCTCATGGTGAGGATTTTCCCTCCTCCAAGCTCTCTGGGCTCTGCACGTTTAGCCACACACTGAGGAGGAGCTCCAGGGTCCCCTCCACCCCCAGGTTTGCTGGGTCCTTTCATAATATCCTGATGAAGAGTAAAAGAAGGGGATAATGAGAACAGAATCCATTTCTGACAAGTTAAATTCCATGAACTGGCCACGTTAGCCTGTGGTTAAAGCAGAAGCGCTGTGTTTGATGGGAAATCCTTCCAGCTGTCAGCCCATGGAACCCTTTGGTTCTTCGGGTGACAGAGACCAAAAATAAAGTATTTCTTTTATTTCATTTGTGGGCAGTTCTGTTGCCCATCCAGTGGTGTTAGGATGGCACAGTTAATGAGATGGGATTTTTGCCACAAGGACTCATTTTTAGAAGGGATTAGTGAGCATTCTTTACCATCTTTCTGACATTTTGAAATGTGAAATGCAACTTGTGACTTTTATGTCTTTTAAAAATCTCTCTTGATTCCCATATAATCCACTTTTTCTTTCTTTTTGAAAGACCTGAATGGCAGTTTATCTTTAAATGCTCTTTGGAATGAGAAGGAATCTTCTCTGACAAGTTACTTGCAGTGCAGGAGCTGTGTCCTTCAGTCCATTTCTCCATGTCCCTTGGTAGGAGCTGAGGTCACTCATTTCAGTAATAAAGTGCAGTCATGGGTAAGTCAGATCACTTTATTTTGTATAATAAAATGATCATGGAATGATTTGTACAGGAAATATTAAAATACTATTTTTGTAAAAGGTAGAATGACTATTTCTCTAGGTTAATTTAATACGATTTATCTAATTTCTAGCACAGAGGTTTGAAATGATGGTTGAGAACTGAGTTCAGGTCGCTGAATAGATTTGTAACTGTCTGTACCTAATTTGTTGCAATGTCTGTAGTATTACATCCTCTGAAAAGGGATAGGAAAATAGCAACCATCCATGTCTTTCATGAAAGGAAAACCAGAACAAAACATATTTACACAAGTGCTGTCGACTTGAATTTTCAGAGATGTAGTTTTATGTTAGTTTTGGCACTAAGAAAAGAAGTTAATCAGCCCCTGAAGGATGAACGTGGACACGGTTTAATGGAGTCAACAGGAAGAAATTTATTTATAGGTATTGTGTTTCAGTGTGAGCAAACTGAATTCTCAATAGGACCCTTTGAAATCTAGAAGAGAAAACTCTGTATTTTGCCTGTCCTCTTAGAAGTGGAGGGTGAGGCTCCCTCCTGAGTGAGCTGTGCAGGTAAGCCCAGGACACCTCTGCCTTCCCTGCATTTTCCTTCATTTATTCCGTGGATATAAATGCAGTTGAGTTTAATGAGAGATTTTTGAGACTAAATCTTTGCCAAAAGCTGAGTATGGTCCTCATGTTTTGGCCCCTGTGTGTCATTATGCGCTGTCCAAGCTGTTTGAAATGCAGTTTATGGCAGTGTGGTGATGGGACCAGGTTTGTGAAGCATTGTTTGCCATCGGTGTGGGGATTTCAAACACCGCCACCAAGATTTCCTGGCAGTTGTAGCATTCATTTGGTATCAAACATAATGAAATGTTACTCTGAGGGAATTTATACTGGCAGAATGTGAAGTAAAGGGATCTTGGGAGGTAGAACGAGTTGATTTTTTATTTTGTCTTCTGAACTGTCTTTTTCTGGCTCTTCCATCCCATCAGGTGTGAATATGGGATCAACTGGATTTAGCTTAAAAATGTAAAACAAAGCAGTGTTTTTTCTCAGCCCACCTGGAGATGAACTTCTGGGGATTTTTAGCTAAAAAGACACTGTTAACTCCTGCAGATTTTCTGGATGAGTCTCTTCCTTTCCTGTTCTTCCCTTATATTCTTTCTCTACCCACTAGAAAGAAGCCTCAGAACCTTGTAGGCCTGCAAGAGGCTAAAGCCCCCCACATCTGGCTTTGGAGAGTCGTTGTGAGAGCTCGTGGCTTTGGCGGAGACACATCTGATCTCTTAATGCGTGTCTTTGTTTCAGCAGAGGATGGGGGGAAATATCCCATCATCTTCCACAGAGCTGGGAAACCATGGTCAGAACTGGCATCTCTGCTTGCATCTCACCACCCCTTAGGGGTGGATTAATGTGCCAGGTGACCTGAATGTGGGATTTTGGGGGATGAGGAAGGAAATCGCTACTTTCTGGGTTTTTTTTTTTTCAATTTCGTGCGTGAAAATAATGTCATTTATTTAGAAAGGTAGGATGGACTGGGGATGAATGATGCCAGATGTAAATACAGCTTTAATTTTATCACCTCTTTGCTTTAAATCCACTGGCTGTTGTTGTCGTGTAATTGGGAATACATTCATGTAAATGAAGGCGCTCAGAACGAGTCCAAGGAGTTGAAAATGATGATTTATTATGTGCTATCATTTACCAGAGCAAACACAGATGCATTAAAGTGAAGAAGCTGTGATTCAGTCACTCTTAGCTCCCAGTTCTATACTCTTCAATCCAAGCTCCTGCTGTTGCTGAGCAATATATTTGTGGAGATAAAATCAACATTATAGTTTCTCCTGCTGCCCACCCTGTGGTAAATCATGTACATTGTCATGAGGTATCGTGTGTCATCTTAAACTACTTCGTGTCATGTGCTGACTATAAATCAAGTACAGTCGGTTCTGGAAGGCAAGGAATTGTTCATTTAATAGAAATCACATTGCTCCAGCAAAGCAAGCTTAAAATAGAATCCCTGGATTTAAGAGCTGTTATTTACTCCTAGATTTGGTTACTCTTTAAAGAGGCAACACCGTGTTTTCATGACTTAAATTTAAGGTGAGATTAACAAATTACATCTTGCACATTTTTTTAACCTCCTTTTTAATCAATTATTTCTACTGAAAATTCAATTTTTAAATTTACTGCTGCATTTCTACAAATTCAATCGCATCGTGTTCCCCATTGACCTAGAAACCTCCACTAACATGAAATCAGTGGCATGTAAATTATTATTATTGTTATTATTTGTATTGCTTAAAACTCCCTAAATAATTGTATATTCGTGTTTGGGAACATAGTTGTGTTTGTGAAATGGAATAGAAGGCAGCACTTTGGAATTAAAGAGAATATTTTGGTAGCACAAATGTAGGGGTGCTTTAAGATGTAGCTTAGCTAATGTACTAAATCGTCCTTCAGATGTTAAAAAAATCAGTGGCATGTAAATTATTATTATTATTTTTTGTACTGCTTAAAACACCCTAAATAGTTGTATACTCCTCTTTGGGAACATAGTTGTGTTTGTGAAATGGAATAGAAGGCAGCACTTTGGAATTAGAATATTTTGGTAGCACAAATGTAGGGGTGCTTTAAGATGTAGCTTAGCTAATGTACTAAATCGTCCTTCAGATGTTAAAAGGCGAAGGGAACCCACAATTAAAATTTTAAACTTATTAAGGAGTTGTTGCTGTCACTGATTAGACAGTCAGCTGTTGAGACAGTAGCTTTTATATAACAGGATATTGTTTTGTTCATCACGTTACCACATTTGGCAAACTTTTATCTTAATGCGCCTATCGGGAATTCCAGTCTGACCTCAATCTGAGTAAAGCCTCGGAGGGGCCGGAGCGGAGCTGGCGGGAGGTGCCAGGGCCCTGCTCCCAGACTGTATATTTGTTATCACATGTTAATCAGATTCATCATTCTGTTTAATAAAGATTTCAGCTGCCACGCGAATGCATAATCGGCTATGTCTGAGTGCCCGTCTTTTGTCTCGAGCAGATTGCTCAAACTGTATTAAGCATCATTAGACAAAAATGACGACCTTATTAATTTGTCCTTTATGTGTTTTCCAGCAGATTGGGCCTCATTATTATGCAAACACAGTACACAGAGCGGCACCAGAAGTAGCTCATTAATGTTTCTTTCCCCTTAGTACGTAACAGATTATTATTGTGAAGTGTGCATGAAATAATTGCTAATTATGTGCCTTAAATTGTACAGTGATTGTCTGTCTCGGGGTTTTTCACCAGGTTTAAGAGCACTGTAGAAGGCCATCAGAAGCTACAGGTTAACAGTGCCGAAGCAAGTAAAGGGGAAGGGAATCACAAAACATGCATTTTATCACACATTTTCCTGCCTGTAAGGAGTAATTAGGACAGCTCTGGATTGCTTTGTAGTTACCTCTCACTCCGCTGCTTATTGTAAAAGAAATGACTCCCAGCTGGCAAATAATTTAATAGATCTGTCTGCCCGTGAATAGATGCGGGGGAGTTTGAACCGTGGACTTTTGGTAAAAACTCAGTAGATTCTGCAGTGGCAAAGCCTGAGTTAGTGTGCATCCCTCACTTACCCACCACTGAAATCATCTGCATTTCCAAACACTGCTCTCTCCACCATACATTTTCCCAGCTCTATTTTGCACTTCTTGCAGGCTCTGCATTCAGTGCAATTCTCCTTAAAATTTGTGAGCACTGCAGAGATGAGATGTCAGGATTTGGCATGGGTCTGTAGTTTGACAACTTCGTGCTAAGTGTGTAATTGGTTTAAGCTGGGAGTGCCTCGTGCTTATCCATGGCACATCTCCTGTAATCTGGCTGCCACCGTAGCTGATAAGACTTGGCCACAACCGAAGTTTTTGCAGCGCTCGAAATAAAATCCTGATCCATTAAGGGTTTGCGTGGATTTAGCTTTATAATCTGGTTTAGAAATTGTGAGTGGTCAGATCTTGGGTACAGGGCTTTGTTGTCGAAAAGATGCCATGAAAACCGTGGCATCAGCTTGGCTTTTCCTAACGCTGCTTTTGTTGACAATCTAAACTAAATGAAAGGGTGGCTATTTCTGACACAGAATATTTGTGACTGGCAATTATTTATTATGTATGAGCGCTGAAACAGATATCTTGGAGGGTTAGGAGGATAATAACATTCATCTGACATTACTTACATTAAATAATTTTAGTGTCTGACTGCATTTGGTTGATGTTAAATAGTTGCTTATGTCAGCTGATACCAACAGTTAAATGTGGTGGTGGCTTCATACAATATAAGTTAAAATAACTGGAGCGTGTGAGCTGTAAAATATTCTTTAAGCATTTCACGTGTAGATCATAGATCATTACTGAGTATTTATGAAGCACAGACCTATATTACACTTCAAAAAATCAAAATTAAATGGTTCTGTGGAAACCAAATTCTCTTTACTGCACCGTTCATTGTTGGGCACATGGATAGTGACTTGATAAATCACTTGACAGAGCAAAATTGGCAATAGTTGGTGTGGCATTGCAGAAATAAGTATTTGCTTGCATTATTTGAAATGAGTACATTGCTATGAACAGGCTCAGCTGTACTATCAATGTAGAGGTTCTGCAACCATGATGAAGATGATTTTCTTTCTGCATTTTCAGTGATGGTGTTGCACTGATATTTTTTTGTGATACGCCAGTGCATGTAAACTCCTCTCTAAAGCAGCACTCATGAGCACTGCAGCCAATCGACAAATCAGGCTGCAAAGGACTCTTGTCCACGATGGTTTGACACTGAAATTGTCACATTTCTTTTGGACAATTTTCCTTTTCCTTTACAGTTTGTATTTTCCTGTTCTTTTTCTGCTCTGCGTTCTGTCGTTCCCTGCTACTTTGAATTTAACTGATCTGTTTAGTTACCAATTTTAATTAATTCATTTAAATAGAACGATTTTTTTCAGTGTGTGATTGTATTTCATATGAAAGGCTACACCTCACATATCAACTCTTGAGCACTTGCTTGTTGAGAATTTCCAAGAAATAATGTTCTGATGGCCAGGGAATATTGGAACTCACCTGAGTTTGTGTCAATGGATTAAATATTTTCCGTGAGTCTGGCTTTCCCCTTCTGATGGTGTGCATCCAGAGATGACCTTGCAAAAGGATTTTCATGTTGCTTCTTTCTGCTGGTGCCAGAATAATTTGTCTCCCAGGAATTACCTGTCTGAATTGCTTTCCTTGTGCTTGACACTGAATATGCTTCTTTTCACTCAGCCAAAATGTGTTTTGTTCCTCCTGTCTCTGTCAGTAGATCCTCACTGGGATCAGTGCTGTTTTCAACTCTCTGGGAATATTGTTTGCTGAAGCCTTATTAAAGAAGAAAAAATGGATTTATAACTCTGGGAAGAAGCTGAACAGTGTTTCAGTAAATGTCTCTATGTGTGTTTGCAAAGTCTGCCATGTATTTATCATCACAGCCATGCTTACACTGTTCCCTGGGAAGGCCGAGAGCTCTAGGTGTCAGGGACTGAATGTTTTATTCTTTAATTCCCTGAGGGCTGTATTTAAGTGAAACTAAATCCTATTGAATGAGAAATACATGTCAACCTCTGAATCCTGTCCTGCAGTTACCAGTGCTTTTGATCTCTTATTTTTTAAGACGTGAATTTTCCTTCTCTTGAAGGAAATGTAAAAACATCTTTCCCACCCAGGAATTTCTCTTTCCTTTGTCTGGGGTAGGGATGAGATGTGTAATTTCTCTCAGTATGATACAAAACTTTTACCGGGGTGATCTTGCTGAGGGTGGTTTTTATCCCTGGTGCTGATGGGGAGATTATTTCTGTTTAGGTGTGCTCCTGGGTCCCTGATCTCATGCCTGCCTCCCTTTAGGCCTGCCCTGCTAGAATGGACTTGTGTGGAATAAAGCACACGTGGCAGGGACCCTCTGAGCAAACCCACACACAGCAGACACAGAAGGGCTTGGTGCTCATAAACTCCTTAGTTTTTCAATTCAGGGCTGGGCTTCCCGAGCCACTTTAGCTACGTTGCTTGGGGTTTTTTTATAGATTAATTAGTGTTTGATTTATGTCGTTTATCTCCTACCTCCCTGCTCCTGCCTGTCAGAAAAAGCCTGACATGTGACCTAGCAGAATTATTTGAATTTCACTATGTTGAAATTTGCTTTAAAATATGTAATAATTTCCTTAAATACTCTTTAGAGAGAAAGAGATATTTAAAAATACAGGAACAAAGCTGCTATCAGGCTGGTGCAATGTGTATTAGTAATAAAGTGCTGAGACAGCCACAGCACTGTGATTTATTGTCTGCCTGGTGCCGATAATCAAGTGATCTTTCATCAGGCAAGGCCAGTGCTCACCGAAGCTGTGAATGGCAAAATGCAATCGTTTTACTTGCTTCCTGGAGCAAAACTAAAGTTTGGCTCAAATAAACTCAGGTATCTTTGCAGATGTAACAGGCTTGGAAGGAAAGCCTGAGCTGGAAAGGTTCTGCCCTTTCCCTGCTCCCGGCTCACTCCGTGCTTCAGGCTGTTCCTCTGCTCCACGAGGGCAACTCCTGGAGAAACTGCCTTGCCAAAAATGCATCTCTGGAATGGTTTGGATTAAGAATATTGCCGTTTTCGTGGGATTATTTTTATACTGGCTTATATCAGGCATCTGACTCGTGGTACAATCCCACAAATGTTTTTTATCCCTTAAATGAGATCCGGGATGCGAAGACGCAGAAAATGAGTGCACTGATAGCTGATGCTTCAAAGCTATGGAAAATGTCCAGTAGCAGCTGCTGAAATTCCAGATTCAACATTCCAATTGTTTTATATTCCAATGAGCAGCCATTGTTGCCGGCCAGTATTTTATGGTGATTATGGCAGGCCCAGGGTGCAGCTGCCACTGACCCCTCCAGCAGCCGTAACAAAACCCCTCTTTGTTATCACTCTGGGAAATGTCTTGGCCATTGTGGGGCTGAATTCAAACCAGCACTGCAGTCATGCACAGGGAAATTAAAAGCTCCACAATTCACTGACAGGAGTCTAAATGTCTATATTAATGATTGTATTCGGGTCTTTTTTAAAATTGTACTTTGGTATCTTGTTACGTAATTAAAATAGAGGTGAAGTTAAAGCATCTAAACTCATCATAAATTTTATATACTCAACTCCCCCTTCCTATAAATTTCTGTGCTATTATAAAATGTAAATCTCCAATCAAGGTAAGAACATTTGTAATTTAACTTATTCTCAGAGTGAGTGTGCTTTCAAGTAGTTGGACACCAGCTTTACTAAGTGATAGCCATTTTTCACACTTTGGGAGCCAAGTGGCTGTAGTAGAATGAAAGAATTAGATTTGTTGCAGATGTTTTCTAACTCTGATACCTCTGGGTTCTGTGAGCCTTTCCTCCTTGCTAGGAAATTAGAATAAAATTGATTTATTTAACGTGGCTGTGGTATTCTAGATTTACATAATTAAACTCCACACAGCCTGTGGTATGCAGGGATACTCCCTGTAGTAGTTCTGTCTGGCTTGCTCACCGTAGGAATTCTACTTTGGGAACTTTTCTGCTTCTTAAATTGCAACCATACAGCAATAATATAAGGTAGGGGGGTGAAAAGACAGACAATTACCACCATTCTTCCATATGTAATTTGTATATGGTATTGGTTATTTTTATTGTTGAAGTTCATCGTTTCTTCCTCTTGATGGAATACAAGCATTTGGCCAAATTCTTTCCCGGAAGTAAGTGAAGCCAAACATAAATTTGGTTCTTTCTGCTCTCTGAATGGCTTGAAATAATAATAATAAAAAAGAATTGGCTAAGATTTGAAATTTTCCTGGTGTTTATAGAGAGATGTGTGGCTGTACAAAGATTGAGCCTTGTCTTTCTTCAGGGGAGGAACAAGGCTATCAGATAAAGCAATACCTCAGCACATTTGAATTCACATAAATCCTACGTGACTCCAAGCAGATTTGAGCTCTCTGTCCTCCAGTTTCTCAGTACGGAGGTGAAAAACCCCTTCTCTGCAAGTTTAGCCCGTGTTCATTAGGTGCTCTGAAATGGTCAGGTTAAAGTTTACACAGGCTGCATTATTACTGAGTAGGGGGCTGTGTCACTCTTCTGCCATCTACATGCTTCTGTGGGTTATTTTTAAAGGACAATAATTTAAAAATAATGAGTGTTTTTCTCCTAATTGATCTAGAATCTTCCATGTATATGCAAGACCTCTCATCTATTTTCTATGGTTAATACAGTGTAGAGAATGGTGGCTTTAGCTTAAGATAAAAGTAAAGAACTGTTCTTGGGCAGTTTTGACATCGAAGTTTTCTATTTTATAAACCTCAGCTGCAGTTCACACTTGTGGAAACTCTAAGTGTCCCTCTTATTTTTAACAGCAGCCCAGGGTATGGTTGAAAGAGGCATATTTCCATTTTGGCTTTTGTTTGAGCAGCTTCCAAAACATCATTCTACTCTTTTTTTTTTCCCTTTTTTTTTTTCTTCCTGGAAAATTTGCCAAGTCTAGCTCAGATTAAGTTTCTTTGTTAGATTTGTTCTTTTAAGCATCTGGATCAGAAATCGTATCCCGTACTCCGTAGTAATGAAACATTTGGAAATCATCTGAGAAATCGCAGTAAGCCATGATAGTCCTGTGCATTCTTTCTTCAAGTAAGAAATATGTAGCTTGCAGAGGAGTTTGGGGTGGGGTTTTTGAGTAAATGTTATTTTGTTTGAACCACCCCACCAAGAGCTTATACCTCGTTCCCCTGGGGCACAAGCAGGTGTTGTTATCTCTGAAATTATTGCCATCTCTTTTATCAGTGCACAACACTGAGATGCAGATAGATTCCATGCCAAATTTTAACCTTCTCTGATATTTATGGGTGGAAAAATAAATAAATGAAGGTTGTTTTTATTGTAACTCATAAAGCCACAAGCTGGGGAATGATTTGGTTTGGGTTTTTCTGATGCGTTGCGCTATTTATGCTTTTTAAAAGATGAATCCACAGTGGATGTGTAAGTTCATCAAGGCAGCTAAACCCTCAGTTTTACTGGTTTAAAGTGAATCATTAGAGTTTATAGTAATAGAGAAAATGGTTTTCTCATGTCATAAATGGGAGAGCCATTGTATAAAGTTGGTCTGCTCATGCTATACTTTGAATATAACTTTTATTGAAGAACAGAGTTCGTTGAAGAGAAACAGATCTGGACTCCAGGGGTAAAGAACTGGCACATCCTCTTAATTAGCTGGAAGGCCATGGAATTGGAGCAATGTTTGTCCATTGAATGGAGCCCCTCAGAAGGGATGGGGAAAGGAAGACAAGGCACTTGGGGAATTTGGAAAGGAATATGTGTGTTTTGCATTACTTTTTAGGCAAATATATTTATTCGCTGCAAAGAATTAGTGCTGTAGCCAAAACACTCCTTGCATTCCCCCACAGTCTGCTGTCCACATGATCCACTGGGATTAAGAACCAGGCTTTGTTTTGGGTGGTTTGGGAAGTGCAGATGTCTGACTGTTAATGAGTAGTTCTTGAACTTTTATTAATTTATTTCCCAATGATTTTGTTGCTTTGAAAGTCATGCAAAGCAACAAGAGAGCTGCCATGAATAGAAGCAGAACGTTGCCTTTCTCGCAGTCAGATTTCAACTATCAGCTGATAAAACAGACCCCAAATATAAACCACTTGTTGCTTTGGATTTTGTTATGAATGTCACCTTCAGGGAATGAGTCAGAGCCAATTTTCTCTTCAAGAGAGTGGAACTTTTACTCCTGTTGTCTTTTAAACTCGTGTTATCTCCTGCACTTTGTTATGTGGTGTCTCTTGTAAAATTTCTTCCCTCACAGTTTGTGTTTCAGCCATTATTTTAGAAATATTTAGCCTGGCTGGAAAGACACTGGAGGGTTATCAAAGGGGACAAGTCAGAGACACTTATCAATAATTCAAATTTGTCCTTCACCTCCAGGTTTATGCAGCTGCATTCAGGAAAATCACATTTGTTTGACATTGGCTGCCATAAACCTTTAGCCCGCTGCTGTGTGGGATAACGTTGCAAAAGAATTTATAGAAATATTGAATCTGTGTGTGTGTGAATAATCAGTTTTCTCCGTGGGATGTGCCTCAGGCTCATGGATTCATCCCTTCCCCTGGCACTGGAGATATTTTGTGCACCAAGGAGTCCTTTCTCTGCCTTCCAAATACTGGCCTGGCTTGGGTTGGCCTTGGTTTTAAGGGCTGATTTCTGGCACATTTCTGTGTCACCCCAGATAATTTATTTTTCTTTTTCCCCTCAGTTTTGGGCCTGTTTGCTGCACTGTGAATGTCCTTGTATTGATGAGGGAGAAAGTAGCCTGGGTGGTGGTACAGGACGTGGGGAGCAGGAAAAGGCAGATGGCTGCTCTGCTAATGGGGCTTCTCCAGTTGATCTCACAGGGAGAGGGACCTTTTCACTGTCAGAATTTCTCAAAGCTCATTGATTTTTCATTCTAGCAGGATTTGTTTGCTTTTGAACCACTGCTGTGCTTTTATCATTAGATGCTGAACCTTTCACTGGGCTGCACATTTCACTAGTTTTTTGATACTTGCTCTTTTAGGATTCCAGCACAGAACTTCTTCCTTCCCCCTTTGCATTGAGAACACTCCTTAGATTCTAAATAAACCAGGCCCAGTCATTCTTTTTTATTGTTTGAAATAATCTAAATGCAAAATTATCTATATTCCAGTTTTACTTTAACACTCCAAAATGTTAAAATAAAATTTGACCAGAACACTTCTGCTTTCTGATTCTATGTTTTATTATATAGCAGGGTTTTTTCCCCAAAAAATTCTTTTAAAAAGCATTTTCTTAATGCAAACAAAACAAAATCCACAAAAGATACTCTGGATGAAAGGTCAGCTGTGTTCTGCAGCATTGTTCAAGGCCTTCACCCTCTTCTGAAGGAAGCCAGGGTGAAATGCCTGGAGATCAAGGTTGCAAAACTGCACAAAGTTTTCTGAAGCTGTGCTTAAGCAGGAACAGCTGCACTCTTGTACTGCCTCTTTTTTAATTAGTTGAACCCACTTCCTCCACTCTTTACTTCCTTATGGGCTGGATCTGGAAAATATGAAGATAAGGATTTAACAGAGATCCATGTTGACTTCAGCATTTGGGTTTATAGCGCAAAATAATGTAACTAATTTTTCTCTTCTGCTCTATTTATCATCTTATTATGAATATTTTTAGAATAAGCTGAATCCTGATCCTTCAAAGCTTTGTTTTCTGCAGTTCCAGTTGTGCCAGCTGGCTCTGGGCATCAGCCAAGCTCTTCTTCAGAGCTCTTCCTCTGCTTTAGAGCTGATATTTCACTGTATGAACGCAGCCCCGCTCCTCTCTTGGGAGGGTTCTCAGCCAGTTGTTGGTTTGATTGCAGCTGATTGCTACTCATTAAAGATGCTCTTGCTTTTCTTTTTGGCAGAAGCTGGGAATGTCAGCCTTTAGAGCTCATTTGTCATCGCTGAACTGGAGGCTGACTCTCCCTTCATGACTCTGCGTTTCAGGGACACGAATCTCAGCTGTGCTGGGTTTAAGTTGTCACAGCTTAATCTGCATCAGAGCCCTGTAAAGGTGGTTTGGAAAGGAGCTGGAAGCAGGGAGGTTCTGACTGCACAAGAGCACAAATACCAATTGTTTTGATGCTTCGTGGCATGCTAAAGAAAAAACTTGAAAAGTAGCATTTAAAAGACAGTTTCTTCCTCTTTGCACTCCATATTAAACCATAAGTACCATACTACACCTAAAAATTCAAAACATAGCCCAAGTCTACCTCTGTTCTATGGCTTTTATATCTATTCATGATTTATTTTAAGGTTATTTAGTATTCTCTGTGCCATACTTAGGGAATATTAAAAGCTTGTGGTGGTTGAGGTGTTTAAGATTGCCTTAAATCAACCTTTGTTCCCTGGTGTAAATCAGAGTGTGACAAAAGGCCCTGATCACATCCCCTGGCAGGGACAGTCATGGGAATCTGGGCCAATTCTCAAAATGCTCTTTAAGAGCTGCTTCTAAAGTCCAGGAGTGTGTGTGGGCATCAAATAGAATCACGGTGAAAAACCCATGGGGATGCCTGTGTAGGTTTTTGGGCACGTAGGATAAAAATTTTCTAATTAGCAGAAATTAAGCGAGGTAGAAAAGACTTTGATTGAGTAACAGGTTTGCAAACAAGTGGAGAATCTGCTGTTTATCTTGTCCCAAATTAGATTAAAAGGCCTCTTCTAGAACTAAGTGATAAGAATTTATGGGAATCTCTGGTTCCATACTAATATTTTTTAGGTATAAAAGAGGAAATATGCCTGATGATATTAATTTGCTGTTAACTAATATAGTACAACATCAGTAAGTGGCAGTTAATCTATCAAACTCATGCCATGACATCTTACTTGTTGTTTTAATATGTTATAAGCATGAAATGTGTTTTTCAGGTATGTTTTACATTTGCACCAGGTAATGGAAAGTACAATATATTACGTGCTTGTGCCCCAGAGGAAACTTTTAAACAAAAATAATTGAATGCAATAAATCAGCCCCTGCTCTGCCCTCTGCTTTGCATCTCTGAGTCCATACTTACAGGAAGCCTTGTTGGGAGTGACAGGATAACTGTGCTGCTGCAGGGCCCACTGCCCTGGCCCACCAGATATTTGCTTTGTGTTACAAGACTGAAGAATAAAAAGAGAGAGAAAATGAAACCATTTCTTCAATAAGCGACTTCTTTCTTTTCTAAGATTTAGGGTCTTATTACAGATTGCTGTTACCATTGGTAGTAAGCCTATAGTTTTTCAGGTAATTAGGAACATCCACAAGCTAATAAATCTGCCCTGAAATTTTCATTTGGTTGTGGACGTTGTAAGAGTTTGTATTTAACTGTGTCTCTGCGTGGATGATTTATCAGGTGTTTATTCTCCAAAGTTTTCCTCGTAGGCACTGGTGAGATGATTTGATGCACGGTAGGTTTAATAACTGAAATGCTGAGATTATTATTCCTGTTTGGTGTAGGGTTTATTTACTCCCTTATCAAACACTAATCCTAAAGATTTCCCTGTCTTGTGAATGTGCAACTTGGTTTGGTTGATGCTTAACAAGTTTCAAAATCTCCTAAGTCACCTCTCATAGCATCTGGTGCAGCACCCTGTGGGGAATAAAAACTCAAATACAGTAAATATTGCCCTCTTTTTTTGTAAATTCGATATCCCATTTGATCATTCCGTGGCCGCTTGGGCTGGGCTTCTCAAAAGGAGTTTTGCTGCTTTCAGAGGGGTGATGTGTTGTAGCGAACGTTTCCAGGGATATCTCAGTGGCAGAGTTTTAGAAAGGAGGAATGCTGTGGATTATGAGTAATCCAGCAAAAATAAATGTAGCCCGGGCTTGCAGCCCTGGTTCATCAGCTCCTTTCCCCACCCAGGTGTTTGTTTAGCAGGAGGAGATGATGAGAGAGGAACTTCACTCCCAGCTGGTTGGACCAGTCCAGCGTGGTTGCAATGCCAGCAGCAGCCAGGCTTTGTTATCAGCTGGGGCTTTAAATCAGAACTGCACACAGTTATTGATCTCAGCACAATGAATGCTCTACTGGGCTATATATAAATATTAAAAGCACTCTGCGTGGGGCTGTAACTTCCTCTGTGCTTTTATCTTTAAGAACTACAGCTATAAAATGCTTTTATTCTGATAATAATACAGAATGAAAAATCAAAACTGTTTCTCAAAGTGTCGCTGCTGATTTAAACCTGGTTTGGAATCTTCTCCTTTGTAGAGATCTGGTTAAAAAAAAAAAAAAAATCTCAGCTTAAGACCTACTTAGCTTAGAATACAAAATATTACCAGCAGACTAAAGCATGGTAGCTGAAACCAATTGCAAACAGATGGGATTTTCTTATTCTGATTGGCCATATGTTGCCAGAGGAAAAAAATTGAAAAATCCAGACAAAACATAACTCATCTAAAGGAAATGACCTTGATAGTTCTTGACTACTATATGGATTTTTTTTTTAGCTAACACATAGAATATTTTGAATATTCTGTAAGGATGGCAGTATTTGTAAAATAAGGGGTATGGTGCTTGTTGAGGGGGTTCAGAGGGAAAATATAACTCTGGGGGAAAAAAAAAAGCCACAAAAACCTCAGCAAAACCTCTGCCATAGACACAGGTGTAAACAGAAAGTACAGAACTGGTGCAAGTCTAAGATGAATCATTCCAAACCATTCTCCTGGGCATTCCTTCATGGAAATGAATAATAACTGGAAGTGTCTGAACAATGTAAATCACACTTGCACTTGGAAAACCTCTTAAAATACAAATGTGCTCTATTTCTAATAGACTGGGAAGTTTATGGCTTTAAAATGTGCAGCTTTATGTGACTAACTTTAAGAATAGTTCATATTCACTTACTTTTTAGACCTTAAATTCCCATATACAGTGCAATTATTTGTAATAGCTAAAGGAGTAAAAATTGCTGTTGCTATATAGAAACACACATTAAACACTTGTAAAGACTCATGGACTTCTAATGCTGTAGGTGCTTGTATTGTCTGTTGTATCCTTAGGATGCCTAAATCCATTAGGACTTGTCTGATGATAGGATTTATATAATTTTTATGATATATTTATAAATGTGTGCAAGCCATACAGGTACACAGCGTTCCCAGAGTTCATATTCTGCATTATTTCTCTGTCATCTTTCGAGCTGCTCCTACAGAATGTTTTTAATTGCATTACGCATTTGAAACTTGCCACGGGACAAACTCCATACCTTGGCAAATCCATTTAGCCTCGATTTTAAACACCCTTCCCAACATTTGAGAACTGATTGCACCTCGGGGAGCACCTCAATGGGCTTTGGATGGATTAATAACAGAACATGCAAAGTAAGTTGACAGTAAAACTTTCACTGGTGTTTGGCTGAGCTCATGTAAATATGATACTGATGAAGTGTGACCAAATCCCTGGTTAAAAACTTCAACTCCTTTCGTATAGAAGTTTAAGATTATTATGGAGTGGTATTATGCATGCAGAAAGTAATTGAGTATTTCTCCCAGTGGAGGTTTATATGTGGTATTCAGGGGGTTCTGCTTAGTTTAAATTCTATTAGAAATATGTTATAGTAACATTGAATGCATTGTTGAAAGTATCAATGAGTTTCATAGTTCAGTTCATCATTTTGTTCTTAACATGCCCTATTTTGCCCCCTTGATAGAACTGTTAGTTGTCTAAAAATACATCTAAAAGTGCTTATTATGATTAGGACAATTTCAAGAAGGTTTCTTAAGCAGTTTAAAGCAGTTTCTACAGATGTAATTGAAATAATCTTCCCGTTTTCCTAATCAAACCCTTCTCTTTTGGGATGAACTTTGTAAATATTATATTTTCATTGCTCTCTTAGAAAAGATAAAATAAGAGAAGGGACTCTCCCAAGTTATCTCATTTGAAAATTCAATGTATAGATACAAAAAATGTTATAATATATAAAAGTTATCATAATTTAAAACAAACTTCAGCAAGTAGAATAAAGGGGCCCTGGAAATGCCATTTTTTCTGGAATTAGATTTTAAAAACGTAGGTCTTTCCAATGTGTATTGATATCTGCCTGAATGGTAAATGTGAAGCGTGTATTGAGATACTTTTAAAGGGAGAATAAGACAAAAATCTGGTGTTATCTTTAGAAAGCAAAAACCCTGTGATCTACTAGAGTTGCATAAAACTTTAGACATGTTTCGAATTTGCTGTGCTTGCTGAGGTCTTACGGTGTGCAGAGACTTTACAGTCTGATGAATGAGCAGGAGAGTGGAGTGGTTTGGAAGCAAAGTTTTGTTTGCACAACGCACAGAAGCCAAAATCTGGAAAAGAATCCATCAAGCACAGAAATCACTGAAGGATGGGACCACAGAGATGTTCTGCTTTGGGACGAGCTCAAATATAAGGAGACCAATCTTTGTCAAATGTTTGTCACCTTAAAAACCTCCACTGGAAGAGATTGCAGAGGCTCCCTGGGCAGCCTGCTCGAGAGCTGTGCTGCTCCTGGAGCTGGAAGGGTTTTCCATGGGCAGCCTTGATCTTGGCTCAGCCCATTTCTTGTCGTGTACCCAGCAGCAGAGGAGAGGAGCAGTTATTCAGTGAGGGATCATCAAACACATGTTGAAAGGTTTGGGAGGAGACAGCTCTGGTAACAATGCAGAGTTAAATTTGGTGCAAACCTTCAGAAGAGGAGAAACAGCTGCTGAAAGACAAGGGAGGGCAGCCCTTTATTGTTCTTAACCTCTCTTCTCTGGAGCTGTCACAGTGAGAAATAATATATTCAAAATAAGAATTGCATAGATACCAAATCCTGAACAGCCGTGGGCTTCTGTGTCCAGACCCTGCCTGCCTGGAGCCTGCCTCAGCCACACAGCAATAAAATGCCTCACTGGCTGGAGGTGCCTTCTGCTTACAGCCAGACCTGCCTGGAGGCTTGGGAGAGAAAAAAACAAACCTGAAAAGGACATTTTTATCACTGCTGCCTCAGTTCCAAAGAATCGTTGGAACTGAGGGAGAGAAAAAAACAAACCTGAAAAGGACATTTTTATCACTGCTGCCTCAGTTCCAAAGAATCGTTGGAACTGAGGGAGAGAAAAAAACAAACCTGAAAAGGACATTTTTATCACTGCTGCCTCGGTTCCAAAGAATCGTTGGAAGCTTGATTACGTTTGATTACTTTGTTTGAAAATAACAACAAAAATAAGAGTTTCTAATGAGAAAAACAAAAGAGCTCGGCAAAGAATGAGGAGTGTTTGATGTACATGAAAGACTCTGGTGCTTTTCCTGCATTGTTGAATTGAATTGTGAGACTCCTTGGAGCAGGTTGTAACGTGTGCCTTGTGCGTAAACGGATTCCAAAAGCAATTAGAAATACTGGTGGAAGAAAGCTCTGCAACAAGAATTGATTTAATTATTCCAAGAATTGAAAACAAGATGTTAATAGAGAAGAAGCACCCTACCAGCTCTGGAAATCCATGAACTGGAGCCTGACCTATGAGTCATTATAATTGTCCTGATTTTTTTCTCTTCCTGGTCACTTCTGGCCGCTCTCTGAAGAATGGTCTTGTGGATTCAGCTGGATGTTAAGCCTGGCCTAAACCAGCTTCATTCAGGTTGCTAGAGACCTTGGGAGATCTGTAATCCAGCCTCCTGCTGAAGGCAGGGTTTAATTCAGACCAACTTGCTCGAGAATTTGTCCCATCTCAAAACCTTTCAAGGAGGGTGGAGATTTCCCTGCCTCTCTTGGCCCGTTGCACTGCTCCTCAGCAGGACTTTCTGTTTGCTTGGTTTCCTTCAGTGCAGGGAGAATTCCCCCCGTTAATTCCTGAGCACAGTCCCCTGTCCCACACAGCCTGGCCACGAGGAGCTGCGTCCATCTCCTGGGGAGGCCTGGGGGTACCAGGGAGCTGCTGCTGTGCCCCCTCCAAACCTGCCCTTTTCCAGCTCCTGCTCTTGGACTCCCTCCTCCACCTGCCCTTCCTGGTGCCCCTCTGCTGAACTGGCTCCAGTTTATCCAGTTTATTACTGGGGCTCCAGAACTGGGAACCTCAATTTGGTCACTCCCTGTCACCTCAGGTGTGACTCTGAATCAAATAATGCTGAACTCTGTTGGAGACAGGGCATGGGATTCATCTGCTGATTGGATTTACTCGATTTACCTGATTTACCTGATTTTCTGGATGCTTGAATCTTTATATTCTTGTCACTTTAAAGCACTGTACAGAGGCTGCCCAGTACATGCTTATGCAGGTCTGCCCATTTTTAAAATTTTTATTCTTTAGTTAAAAGGGCTTTCAGAATTTGGCCCCTTCTATCAAAAATTTCCATCTACTTTCTAATCTCTCAAATCCAACTTAGAAGTGAAAGTCCTGTATAGAGAAAAGAAAATAAACCCATCAGAATTAGGCAGTAAAGAAATAAATATACTATGGGCTGTAAAAGGGTGTTAGTATTCCAATGCAGTCTTTAATATTTTTTTTTCCTTTTACTCTAGCAGCTATTCCAATTAAATTAAGTACCTTTTATGTGTGGTATCAGCGTAGAGTGGATATTAATTTGTCTCTTGAGTTTGAATAAAGAATATAGTTAATATACTAACTTTATAGTAAGGTCTTGCTATAAAATATTTATCTCTGGAATGAATATGATTATTGTAGGGACACGGTGCTTAGATGTTCATTGAAATGGAACAAATATATATTTCAGTAATCCTGCAGTGGTTTGTTTAAATAAATTAAATCAATAGAGGCGTAGGTGGTAGCTTTAGTAAGGTATGAGACTTTCTAGACATCAAATAAGTGACACAAAAACAAGAGTCTCTTTATAATGGGAGTTTTTTATATGTTTTGTAGTGTCCCAAATTCAATGTAATTTTTATTATTCTGATCTTTTTCAAATTTCCATCAAACATTAAAAACATTTGACCTTTGAAGAGGAGGTTTTTCCCCCAACTTTGATTTCGATCACCCTGTGCCTTATAAAATGCTCCTGTTATTTAACCTGTGTTTTGCTACAGAATTACCAAAAGAAGACTTACTGGGTTATCAGAATCATGAAAATGCCACAGGGTTATTTTAGTTTTAATAAAATTCCTTTCCCCCTTCTCCCTGCAGCTCTAACCATGGTGAGGAGGGGGCTTTGCTTTTCCTTGGCAGTTGCCAGGTGTTTGTCTAAACAACGTTTGGAAACGTGGTGTTCTCTGGTGTAGCACATTCAAAACTCATAAATAACAGAAATGGAGCTGCTGTGGGCTGGTAGCAAGGAAATATTCTTTGTAAAGTGGCCAACATGCTTTAGAACCAGACTTTGCATGGCTGCAGGTCCCTCAAGTTTCCTGAGTCTTTGTGTTAGAAAAAGTGGGCTTTTTGCTTTATTTAGTTCTGTGGGCTGGGAACATTCATGATGTACCAGCAGAGTGAAGATAATGGTGTGGGGCACGATGAAGAGGGAGGGGGCCAACCTCCACTGCCTTTCCAGCCCCCTGTGTGTATGTATTTCAAATACAATCATTAGCCATGTTTCATCAGCTCTGTTCCTTATTGTACTTAACCTGGGGTCACTGTAATATTTCTTAGTTTTAATGCTTCTAGATTTATGAAAGGGTTGCTGATAAATTCTTTTAATCCAATATGGCTTATTGATTCATGTATTTGAAAGGTCTTTAATATCCTCTTTGTACCTTTGATTCCTTAAGTGTTGCAAAAAGGCAGAAATTGGTAATTGTTGATAACAAGATCTCTGGGCCTCAGAACTGTGTCTTATTCATTTAAAGAGGATTAGGGGAGGCAGGAGCTCACAGAGCAGGAGCCAGGACAGAACAAAACCACAAATAGAATTATGGAGAGAACACACAATAGGTGGTTTAAGCATGTCTGTTGTAACAACAGGACTTGGGTAATCACGTGTCCCACCCTGGGAGAGGGCAGCTCACTTGTAAAAGAACCCCTGGCTTCAAATGCAGTGATCAAACGCCTCCTGAATTACAGATGTTTACTTTCATCAGTTTATTTGATTAGGGGCACAATGGCAGGGTGGCGTGCTAAAGGGAAAAAGCATTTTGTGCAGGAAGGAAAAACTTGCTGCTACTGGAGAGCCTCTTAATTCCTATCCAAACTAAAACTCTGCATCTCTCCTGCCTGAACTGAGTCAGCACTGAATTGCATTAAAGCCAGTAAAAGGATGAAGGAATTAGATAAGTACAAAAGCAAAACTTGTCCAGGCACAGAGCATTTCAACTTAAAAATGATGAACCAATTAGTTCATGAAGTGACCATCCAGGAAGTGCCAGTAGCTGCTACAGGCACGACAGTTAGAGCAGAGAGAGATCAGGCTCTTTTTTCCTTGCTCTTTTTCTTATTTCTTTTTGATGTTTCCCAGAGTTCCAACATTTTTTTCCCTGTTTTTCCATCAAAAAACCGTTCAGCTTGGCAATGTTCTGCTGGATAATTCATTTGGTCTTTATGTTTAGATCCATCCCCAGAGAGGCCTGGGCAATCTGACAGCTCTGCACCTCCTCATGAACGGCTGCCTCTGGTGTGAGTGTGCTTTGCGCTTCTCAGCTGGCCTTGAGAGTCACTTCCAGCTCTCCAGGTGTCCACTTGGGCTGCAAAAACTGGCCCTGGCAGCTCTTTGGTGATCTGTTAGCAGGTCACTCATTAGAGAGGTTCCATGTGAAGAATCACACCGAAGTGACCAAGAGGGAGGAGGAGTTGCACAGCCATTCTGCATCTTTGGGGTGTTTTTTGTCAGGACAAGAACGCTCAGATCCGCTCTGCCAGCGCGTGGGCACCACTCTGAACATGAAACTCACTTCTGGAGGGAAAAGCTTTATTGCTCTCGCAGTGTACCTGGATAAATTCCTCCTCAGCCATGGATAAGAAGGGTCAGGACAGTTTGATCCTCTTTGGGTGCACAGAATTGCATTACAGCATGGTATAATGCCCAGCTGTGATTGTTACCAGACGTGTGCATTTTTTTGCTATCAAGAATTTGCAGTAAACCCAGCATGAGTTCATGTGAGTTGCTGTGGCATTCAGCCAGAGTGGTTTCCCAGGGAACGCCGTGCCAGATACTTCAAGCAATAAGGATATCTGCCTGATAAGTTATTTTTCTCTCTGGAATCCAAGGTTCAGATCCTTCTGTCAGCCTGCGTGTTCTCCAATTGCATTCCAGATTTAGCTAATGATCTTGCAATGCTTCAGACAGAAAGTGGAAGTGAGCACATGAAGTGCCAAAAGAAACTCTGAAAGAAGTCTCAATGTAGCACAGCAATAATTCATGGCTGATGACATTACCAGAAGTGATGAGTTTCACACACACATTGAGAGGAGATGTATTATTTCATAAAATGGAAAGCTGCAAAATCAATAGGAACAGCTATGGGAGAGAGTGCCAGGACCAGCCATGGCATCCTCCTGGAATTTAATAAGCAAACGTTGCCTGATGGTTTTGTTGTTAGAGCATTGTGTTCTCAGACCCATCAGAGCTCCCCATGATCCATTGTAACTCCTACATTTGGGAATTTAGAACACGGATCTGGTTTCACTGGTGTCCAGTCTGTGCTAAGATACTGATATCAGCTGACTTTGATCACTGTAAACCTGTGCCAGGGTGGTTCTCAGGGACTGACATGGGAATGGCAGCAGGGATTGAGGATGGAATGGCTGCAGGGATTGACGATGGAATGGCAGCAGGGATCCAGGATGGAATGGCTGCAGGGATCCAGGATGGAATGGCAGCAGGGATCCAGGATGGAATGGCAGCAGGGATCCAGGATGGAATGGCTGCAGGGATCCAGGATGGAATGGCAGCAGGGATCCAGGATGGAATGGCAGCAGGGATCCAGGATGGAGTGGCAGCAGAGATCCAGGATGGAGTGGCAGCAGGGATCGAGGATGGAATGGCAGCAGGGATCCAGGCTGGAATGGCAGCAGGGATCCAGGCTGGAATGGCAGCAGGGATCCAGGCTGGAATGGCAGCAGGGATCCAGGCTGGAATGGCAGCAGGGATCCAGGCTGGAATGGCAGCAGGGATCCAGGCTGGAATGGCAGCAGGGATCCAGGATGGACTGGCAGCAGGGATCCAGCCTGGAATGGCAGCAGGGATTGAGGATGGAATGGCAGCAGGGATCCAGGCCCTGGCAGTCAGTGCCAGCCCAGCAGCCGCCCTTCCCTGGCTGTGAGGAAATGGGAATGCCACGAGGGGCTCGCTCCATTCCACAGGAGAGGCAGGGGGCTGCAGGGGGCAGCCGTGCCGCTGGGAGAGAAGGAGGGAGGGAGGGAAGGAGGGAGGGAGGGAGGGAAGGAGGGAGAGAAGGAGGGAGGGAAGGAGGGAGGGAGGCAGCACCGGCACCGGCAGCGCTGCTCCCGGTCAGCCGGGATGCCAGCCTGGGAAACCCTGAGCAATCCCTGCTCCTGTCCTGGGCCTCACAGCATCCAGGTCTGCCATGCCCTGACACCACCTGTCATCTGATTTGAAGGCTGGGCACATTTTCTGTGCTGATGCTCAAACCCTTGCTACTGGGATAAAATATTCCTTCAAAAGATAATGCTCCATTTCTATTTTCTTATTTACTCCTCTGATTTAATATTGATATCTGTTTATTTGACTTCTAGATCTTTAGAAGCAATATGTGATAAGTTATGCTGGATGTGACCTATTTTATTTTTTTGGCTGTTCATACCTTGGATCTGCATTGCTTTAGGCAATACCTTTTATCTTTTATTTAAAAATACATGAATATGGGTGCACACAAACACTTGTAGATATACACACATGCATTAAGACATGGATATGTGTATATAACTGACTTCCATTCTGTCTTAATTCTATATAAATTCCATAAGAATTTAAGCCGTTCAGAACTGACCCTTCAAAGACCTGTTACAGAAAGTTTCTGGTTTAATCTCCATCTTTCTGAGCCTTTCTTGGCAATGGCTTTGTTTATTTTAAAGATTATGGAGAAATTAGGAGCATTTTACACAATGCTGAAAGATCAGTGGGAGGTTGTTCATTTAATTTCTATGGCTGTGTGACTGAAGTCTTACTTGTCACTTCAGATGCAGGGCTGGGTGACTTCTGGATGTTAATAAATATTTAGAAATAACACACCCAGAGAAAGGGATCAGGATGTGGTTGGAGGCTGTAATGGATCCTTGCTGCTGCCTCATTCCTGGAGGAATGACCTGTAATCTCAGGGAGCTATTTATATAGATTGTGGTGACAAGGAAAGCACGAGGAGCTGTGACAAGTTTGTTTGTGATGGCTCTAGAAGTATTTGGAGTGTGTTATTAATGAAAGGTTAAACAGCTCCAAAGTTTGCAGAAATGGTAAGAATAACAGGTAGTGAATACATTGATTTTTGAACATTTCCATGTTTAAAACACAGCATGTTTACTTGGGGTTCACTTCTTTACCCTTTTTTTGTAAATAGCTTACTCTGGAGAAACAGAATTTGATTTTTGTGTTACCTCTTTTGTCATTGCCCACACAGAAGAGCAATAAATTCTTATATTTTCTTTTACTTGCTCCTGGTTTCCCTATGGGAAGACCAAAAGGAGGCATTATAGCATGTTAAAATACTTTAAATATTAAATAAAGACCAGTTTGAAATGCTTTCTGCAAGTATTGAATGCTTAATTGACATGTATTCATACTCTTCAATTCTTTAATACATTTATTCTCCTGAATTGCTCAAGTTGCTGCATCAGCCTTTAGAATTTCTCACCAATATTCTCTTCACTCATGCAAGATAATAAAATTTGCCAGATTTGGGGATAATAACCCTGGATATACAATATCAGTTGTTGAAATAATAAATAACTTCAGACACAGGGGTTGCTGCTGAAGAAAGGCCCCTTGGTTCAGCTGCAGGTGGCAGCAGAACACTGATGTTATTTCCACCCAGCCCCAATGTCTAAATGAACTTCTAGCCAATTAATAACATAAAAGTTGATCATGCTGTTGAAAAAAAAAATTGATTTTTTTTTCATTTGCAACTTGGAAATATATATTTTTAAATTTATTTTTCAAATAGGACTGATTTTTCTCTACAGTATTATGGAGCATTCTGGTCTGCCAGGGTTCTGAGATTTTCACTCTGATGCCTGCAGAAACACAATTCTTTACCTAACTCTAAGTCACTGATATTCTGTGTATAAAGCCAGAACAGGGAATATTAAGCATTAGTAAGATTAGCAGTGTAGCTTTAAATACAAGCAGGTAATTTGCCAGATGTGTTTGGACAGAATCCTGTAAAATTTTGTACAATGGACAAATATTTGTAAGTGGCACCATAACACAAAATATAACCTTCTTGTAAGTGAATCTTTTATATTTTTTGCCTTCTTCTTTCTGACAATTGTGTGAATAATTTGTATTATCAGAGGTAGGAGATGGAAAAAAATTAATCTCTGACAAACATATGCAGCTTCTGCATATGTTATTTGACAGTAGTTTTACCTTATTTTCATTGGAGTTGTTGCTGAGCACAATAATATTGTGTCTGCCTTTTATCAGAATTCTTTTTTCCCCCTAAATATCTGATATACTATAGAAATATTTATAAAATAAATGCAGATTTCTCACTGATGCGTGCTGTGGATAGACTGACAATGCTGTGATGAGAATTTGACCATGGATTAAACCTTTTCACGGCATAAAGGAACTTCTCCTTAAAGCTGGAGTCATTCCCAAGGCAAAGGTGGGGGAAAGCACCCCTGAGGACAATGGAGCTGTAAGTCAGAAAATGGGATTTGTTTGCTCTCTCTCCCCTTTCTCGTGTTCTTCCTGGTCACCATTGACAGCACAGGGGAGTTCAAAGCACACTTTGAATATATTCTTCAGAACAAATGAGCAATTCACAGCTTCCCTGGGCTGTTTGAGGTGTTCCTTTTGCCTGCCTGAGTCACAGATCAGCCTGGGCTGGGACTGTCAGTGCTGCATTCAGGGGACTAAACCCAGGGCTTTGCAGCACCTGGGCACTGGAGGGGCTTTCTGTGCCTGAGAAAGCTTTCCTGCAGAATTTATTCCACCAGTGATACATAACAGTGAAGAGCTGCCAGTTCTGGGTCACACCCAGTGCCACAGGAGGTGCTTTCATTTGATCTTTAGTTAAACTAAACTTCTCACAGCTCCTCTGAAGAGCGAGCTGCAAATAACAACTCCTTTGGATCAGCACAGCAGAACAGACAAAAGCCCGGAGCAGCTCCACAGTCAGGTGCTGGTCATTGTAAAGGAACTGAAAAAACTGAAAAAACCTTTTCAAATTACCTCTACAGTGTTGTCACAGCAAGAACCTGCAGCCCCAAACTCTCATTCCCCAGGTAAACACGACCTGAAGAGTAAAGTTGCAGCAGGTGTGCTTATGCTGCTCTTCAAACTGAAACCCACTCAGTGCTGCACAGTGCTTGGCCCTTTGAACAGCCCATCAGAAGGTTCTTTCCCATATTTCTGCTGGAATATATTCTTAGGAGGAAGGCAAAGTGGGCACTAAGCTTGTATGCTTTCATCTGTGCTTTAATTTTCGTTTCCGTATGAGGAACTGGTGGCTGTTCCAAAGGGTTACTCTGGATGTGCATTCACCTCTGTTCTCACCCATTTTAAAGTTTCCTTTCTGAGACTCTGCTTTTCTTTCCAGCCATTTCTTTTTGCTGGAGAAGGAGGGGAGCAGAGGTTTAAATTCTGCCCAGTGGTGTCAGCCTGACCAGAGTTGCTCATACACCGAGGTGATTATTGTTGGGCCATCAAACTGCTCATAAAATTCCTGCTCAGTGTACAGAACTTTATTTTTAAGACAGAAGAATATTTTTGCAAGGAAATAGTCCTCTTTGACTCTAATTAGGAGTGGTTTTTAGGATCAGCCTCGAATTTGCTTTAAGAGATGTCATTTGCATATTCCCTAGGCTGTTTTACTTCAAAGCTTTTATATATTTATCAGAGTTTTGAAATCCATTTCTTTAAATACATATTTTGGTCAATACTGGCCTCGATATATTAAATTCAGCTCTTCAGTTCAGGTCCTTTGAGCTGGCTGCAGGTTCAGTTTTGTCTTCTTTGTCCTGCACAGGGGTTAATTACGAAATGAAAATTTCTGTTTAACAAAACAGCTTCTACTGGTTTATTGGAGACTTGAGTTTTATTAATTTGGATCAGGTGGTGCTGTTTTAACTGGGCAGAGCTGTATTGCAAATTCCAGCCTATTTGGGAATGCTGAGCAGAGCCTCAGTTAATAGGGGATGGAGTTTGGAGTGGGGGGGATGGAGAGAGGGTCTCTGACAAGGCAAATATCAACCTTCAAAGGCTTGCTACAAATAAATTCATATTTTAATTGAATTGTGCAAGTCCCATTCCCCTTCTCACCTCCTGATTTGCTCACTGTGAAGTTAGTTATTAAATCTTTGCTTTGAGGCCTAAACAAAAATGTAGTCTTGTCTTTATAAATGTTTTATGGCTTCTCTAAGGTCAGTCCTGTCCTTTTGTTCTTCAGAGCCTTTGGATTCAGTTCCAAAAGGACGGGGATTTGGCTTCATCATAACAAGAACCACCCCACTTTCTCTTTGAATTTCTGTAAATGTTTATCCTAACGTACTGAGATGACTCTCCTTTTCCTCACAATAACGATTTATGTTTTATTTGATTTTATAACATTTTTGAAAGCGGGACAGAAAAGCACTTAGTTTAGGTCTCCAGCACAGAAGCTATAAACTCAGCCTTTCAGATCAGCATTTTCAGTGCAAAATCAGACCATTTTCCCCTAATAGAAGCTCAGACAAGTCTATAAAGCTTTTATAAGTTAATGAATGTTTCACACCAGCTGCTGATTCCCTAAGTCAGGCAGTCTCCAGTGAGGGACACACAATCTCTCCCTGGGATTGAAGTTTGCTGCAATCAGACTGAGACTTTCCAGACTTGAGAGTGGTCACATTTTTCATAGCTTAACTGTAAATCATCTTTCACTTAGAAGATTTAGAGACAGACTGAGGAGCTAAATCTTTTAGTTTGCCTTCCTAACTAGTGGAAGCCATTAGATGAGCCTCATTATGGTGTTTCCTAAAGGATTAGAGAAAACAGTTTGGTAACGTTCAAAGTAGGACAAATACCATTACAAGTATAACAACTTTATCCTTCTAATGATTTAGATGGAGAATTAGGTGTGATCACAGGACACTTGGAAATTGTTTGGAGTGACAGAGTGGATAATCAAAACCTTTCAGCTGTGAAGTGCTTGGGAATAAGTGATACTGGAAATAATTCGTTGTAAAATGTTGCGATTGGGAGCTGAAATGTATTTATTGTGATATCAGTTAATGACCAAAAAGTGCAATTCTCAGTGTCAGCACTGCCCTGGCACTGTGAGTGCTCCTGTCACTGAGCCTGCTCACATCCTTTAAAGAAAATGCCCTTTGCTTCAGAAGTTAGGCTGCTTAAATATATTTACTGTATGAAGTGTATTTATAATTATAGATATTTGCTGTATACAAGTGCAGACTTCGTGTTTCAATACGAAATAGGAATTCAGTTGCTGTTACATTGTGATAAAATTGAGAATAACATCAGTTGCCCTTAGCTGGCAGTAACAAGTTACTGGCAATTCTAAATGTGTAATTTTTTCTGGGTTGAATGCAGTTCAATTGAGATTTTGACTTCTTTAATTTTTTTTTTAAATACTAATATTAAAGCAATGTTCCTTGGGCACCTTTATTGCTTCTTCAGTTTGGAGGTTTAGTTTTGTCATTTCAACAGTGCAGAACTCCCCTCTGAAAAATGCTATTTATTTATATGTAGTTTGAATAAGTCTGCTTTTAATACTGCATTTGCATTTATAGTAGTATTTAACTAAATTTAATTTAAGTTTAATTTCTTTGTTAAAGAAATGTGAAGTAAATATCACAGATATTTTACCATATAGAAATTGGTGACAGAGCTGTGGATTTTTTATTAACCTTAAAGCAGAACCAGGAGTAAATTTTCTTGTTTCCCCTTCTCAGATTTTCCCTTTTGAAAGTCAAGAGACCTTCATGAAAATGAATTGTTCTTTTCTCTGTCATATAAAACAAACTGAAAGGAAGGTGTAACAGGACACTGCTCACTGACCTTCTTTAAACATAATGTTGTGTAAATTAAATCCATAAGTGAGAAATACACCACTCTGCCAGGTTACACTAGAATTGCTTTATTCTTGCATTTATTGTTATAATTTTTTGTGCAGCAGTGACCACATACCCCTGGTGTTAGTACAGAAAAGGTGTGTTAGTGGGTGGGTATTTTCCTGGAAAGAACATTATATTTCTATTTCTTTTATGTAGCAATTTAACCTGAAGGACAGATCTAATCTATCTAGTGACTCTACCTGGATCTATTGTTTAAAACAAAAAAAGCTGCTTTCTGTGTCCTGTACAGTGAGATTTGCCTGTACCCACTCCAACCTCAGCAGCATAAGGAAAAGTCTCTGGCAATATGATTTAATGTTCCAGTTACAAGTTCTTCTGCTGGAAAACAGCAACTAAAAGATAATTCTCCAACGCATGCTTGTGGATTTCCCCCTCTGTAAAATGGTAGTGTAATTTATTTGAAAGCTGCTTTTGTTTTATTTTTGATAGTATAGAGAAGCTCTTAGCATTATGAGCTTTGTCTGATTAAGTGCACAAAATGACAAACAAGGTTGTCCTGTGCTCATCTTCTTCCTTCTTTAGGCAGATAATCACCTTTAGGAGGCTGGATCCTATTCAGCCACTCTGTCAGTCAGCAATACCAAGACCCCCGTAAGCCGCATTTATCAAACTAAACACTTGATCTGTATCGGCACATCAGCTGCTGCCAGGGCCTAAGACACAAGATGAAAGTTGCAATTAGGATTTAGGAGGACATTTTATTATCTGAGATTTGAAATAGGTTTTGTTAGTTAATCCAAACATCTTTCCAGATATGTTGACAGAGCCCTTCTGTACATGTACTTACTTCAGCTTAAGTGGGAACTGCAGTGGATGTTGCCAAGATTTAATACCTCTAAAAGGAGAATACTTGTCAAGGGCAGGACACTGAGGGAGGGGACAGAGCAGTGCCTTGGGCAGCCTCCCTTCACGTGGCATTCAGCGGTGCTGGGGCAGCATTCTGCTGCCCAGCTTTTCCTGAAAAATAAAATCTATTCCTTAATAAAGGAAAATTAGTAGCTTAACTGAGATTAGACTATACCCCAGCTGCTTTTATAAGTCTGTCGATTGTGTATGAACTCTGTGTGCTCAGAGCTCACATGTTACAGGCAGGGGAATCTCTCCAAATCTTTAAGAGCAGAATAAAATCCTTACCTTCCTCATGCTCCCTAAAATGCCTCCTTGCTTTAATAGCAAGGCATTCTTTTTCTTATTGACATTTTGTAGCCATAACTTTTATATTTCTCTCGTACATAAGGGGGATTTGTGTCTGTGACATTCAGTGGGGGATGGATCCCAATGGTTTTGGGCCATTTGAGTTGCCCTGGGGCTCGTGCCATCATCTCCAGCTCTTGGGTGTTCTGATTTCTCCCAGAAAATTGAGATTTTTCCTGTACAGAAGGAACCCTGTGAAGGTTTTCTCTCCAGCTGGATCCACCAGTGTGCAGCTCACCAGGCTGGAGCTGCTGGATCTTCGGTGCTTTGGTGTCCCCAGTGGCACCTGTAAACTTCTTTTCACTCCACTCTGTTTGAAATTGGGAAAGGAAAATATCCACAAATCCCCAAGTTTCATCACCAGTGTACAAATTTAAACAGGTGAATCAAAATCTTCCTATGGAAATTCTCACAGAGTCTCTAACTTTATAAATCATAGATGCTGAGCCACTCTTTTACAGAAGTACTGAGTTTATTAAGCTAAACAAACTAATTTTTACCATTTTCCCGTGATGGTACACCAGAGGAATTGCTGAAGACAAGGCGAGGTTGTTCCCCGTGGCTGCAGAGCAGAGCTGGTGGTGGGAGTGTTGTGGCTGTACAGTCCCCGGACAGCAGAGGTCCTCCAGACCCAGCTCTTCGTCCCCAAGTGGGAATTTTGCAGCAATTCCCTTCGATTAGTCACTCTAGAAAAGCATTCTGTCATGGACATAAACAAAACAGTCATCTTGTTTGCCTTGATTTTTAAAATTGTTATTATTGTGGAATATTTTCTGTTGTTATTTCCTTTGCAGTGTTGCAGTAATAGTTCAGAATGGCACTTGGAGGGTTTAGGTCCTTTGAAGACACATCCAGCAGTATTTTAGCAAAGCAGTTCTTGTGCCTCATCTGTCAGTTAGCAGCAGTGCTGCAGTCTAGAAACACAACTTTTTAATTATTATCAGAAAACACACAAACATCTGAAGTGTTATGGTTGGAATATAACTGATACCCAGAAATTTTCAGGTCACCTTCCAGTAAGATTGCAACTAATTTTTACCTCAGCTTTGAGATCTAATTTTAATTATTTGAATGTGTACAGCAAGTAAAGAGCTGGCAAGGCCTCTTGAATTTATGGGCTTGGGCAGGACTTAAATATTTATGCACTTATAGAGGTAGCTGTATTATCAGCCTCTCATTTGTAGATTTATAGAAATCTTACCAAAATATGGAAATTGTAAATATTGAGAGCGTTTTTTCTCCTACATTCTCTACTGGCTGAGCACCTTAACAAGTTCTGTCTGAAAACCATTCCAGCTTTGTTGCTGGTAAGTTCCCTGTAACCTGGGCAACAAGGCTTTGAGGAGAAAACAAGAATATAAGTAAAAGTAACTGCAGTTTATTTTAAAATATTTTCCATTATTAACACATTTTTAATAGTAGGAGACGCCCAGATTTTGGCTTCATTATTAAACATGCTGGAGAATGGGGTTTGTGCTGGAGCAGCTGCCAGCTTTGTGTCTCCACTCACAATTATTTCCAAATTGTTACCCTGCTACTGCTATTAACTGGGTTGGTCATTCACAGGTTTTCAGAAGGCCAAAAAAAAGGGTAAAAAAGGGCATTTTACCATTTTGCTTCAATTTGGTCCACTACTGTCTTTAACCTGTCGTGTTTTCTGGACAATCTCATGACGGTGCCTTTTTGTAAAAGCCCTCTGAATGATGGATTAAGATCTGTCTTGGATTTTACGTGGATTAAGCTTTAAATTAACATAAAAGAATAACAATGTGAATCAATTTGATCAAAGAAAAAGTGTCACTAATTATTTAAACAGGACACTTAGTCCCGAGGTTTAAAGGCAAAGGAGCGGATTTCCCTTGCATGTGGATCGAATCAGAAGTATCCCATAATTGACTCTTTACAAGACCTTTCTGCAGAGTAATGGACTAGATATTAAAGCCTTAAGTATTTAAAGTGAGTTTCCGTCCCTCTCTAAATGGAGCTGCACCGCTAAGAGCTATTTTACAAGTCTGACACATTAGTGCATCCCTGGGAAATCCGCGGGCTCCGGCCGCCGATTCCGAGAGCTTCCAGTCCTCCGCTGGTGTGAAATGGGGAGCGCTGGACCTGTGAGGAGCAGTGAGCATCCCGAGAATAAATTCCAGATGGGGCTGTCTGCTGGAGAGGAGCAGAGATAGTGGACGGTGCTGCTTTTTATAAGCATTTAATTGGCTTTATCTTTGGCACCTATTTGTAATTTTGTTGGTGCCTCTTGGGACAGTTCATTCTGTGGTGACCAAGGCTGACGTCCCTCAGAGCTGCCTGAGCTCCGGAGATGTCCTTTGCATTTCTGTCTGTTCAAAACAGATGAGATGAATGCTGCTACAAATAAAACACTGGTTTGTACCCGAAGGAATTCTCTATTTTCTCGTACCAGTTTTCTTTTGGAAGGAAGGGATGCAATGAAGTAATTCCCAAAAAAGACGCTGCTCTCTCCTTGGCCAGTCCTTGTTTGCATGAGGGGTGTTGCAGAGCTTGCCCTTTCCAACTGAGATGTTCTTCCTAAGGGAAATAAAGGCAGTACAATTTATCTAATATTTTAAAAACAGTCACAAATAAGACAGGAAAACATGAAGATGCTGTAGGTGCTCCCATTAAAGTATTTGCAGAGTTGAGCCAATCCTTTTTTCTTTTTTCTAATTATTACTACATATAAAATGGCACGTGTTTTATTAGGGAATATTTCTGTCAATATAAACTTTTATTTGTACTGATCCTTGTTTAAATTATTGCTGTGCTTCGTGTTAGTGTCCATGAACATCCTCCAGCTCTTTATTTTCCATTAATTTAAACTCCAAGTGGTTTCTCCCACCTTGTACCTCAGGTTTCACCTTTTCAGCCAGCCCCATGTATGTGGTACAATAATATTACACTGATAGGAAAAATCGGTTTCTTTTTGTATGGAAATAATTCATATATAAATATTCCTTTGCTGTGTGGTTTATACTGTATAGACTTACAGGATAATGTTACTCGGAAAGCAAAATAATCCTTAATAGGATACAGAATTTACTTTTAGCCAATTCCTGTCTTCTACTGTCAGGTAGAAACCAAATCACCCTGAAATCAACAGGAGATCAGTCAGGGAAGGAGCCTTGGGAAGGCAAAAATTCTGTCCCACATAGGCATAGTTTAAAATTCCAAAAGATGCGAAAAATCCGAATATCTGAACTTCAATTTGTAACATCTGGGACTTCAAAACAGTCATAAACAATATCGAATGAATTATATTTTTTGTGTTTCATCAAAATAACACTGTAAATAGTGAAGCCACAAATTATACTTTAAAATGAGACTGGACATTGACTGCGATTATCCCGAATGTTGAAGTATTTCATACAGAAAGATCAAAGAAATGCTGCTTAACTCTTGCAGAGGAGAAATAATTTATAAAAGTTCGTCTGAAACTCAGGTTATGGATTTAACTGTTCCTTTTTGCGGAGGTGAAGAAAGAGAGCCAAGTTTTGAAGTATTTATTTTCACGATTATTCCTGGCCTTGTCCTGCGCTCCAGGGAAAGGACCTCCCGTGCTCCGGGTAAGCCAAGTGCTCCCACGTTGGGGTTTCTTCCCTCAGCTGCAGACGAGCTTTGAGCAGGGAACGAGGGGCTCAGCACAGCCTCATTTTGTGCCTTTGGCAGGACGACCTCGTCCCCCCAGGCCGGGTGGGATTTTGGGCCGGCGCTGGTCCTGCGGAGCCGCGGCAGCGGCGCGATCCCGCGTGCGCGGCCCTGGACGCGACCCGCCTGCCCCGAGTCCCGACAGCGCTGAGCCCCAGATTCAGCTTCGTCTCAGGGATTTTAGGGCGTCTCAGCTCCCCGCAGGCTCTGTGGGACTCGTTCCCAGGCGCTGGGTCTGCTCTCTGTGCCATGCCCAGGTAAGGGGGGTTTGCACGGCGCTGCGAGCGGCCGACCAAGCAGAATTCCCAAATTCCCACCGCGGCTCCCTGACTGCTGCACTCCCCCTGCTCGGGGTTGTGTTTGTGCTCATGCCTTCCATCCCTTTATTTTCCCCTGGTGATTTCACAATGGAACAAAATGGAGTTCCTATGGCACAGAGTTTTTCCATTGACCTTCCAACTTTCCATATCCTGCTCCCATGCCATAGAGGGAATATTGGAGCTCTTCTGCTGCTTGGACTGTAGGGGTCTGAGTTGTTAAACCTTTTACAGCTCAGGGGTGGATGTTGCGTATCTGTCTTGAAATCTCAATTATTTAAATCTAATAATTAAAATTATTTACAAAAAAATCTTCCGATTGAAATCCTGCCAGAAGGTGATGCTGAGACCCTCAAGGGTTCTGAGCATTGTTGTACCAAAAAAGAGCTGGTAGTTTTCTCCTGCTTCCAAAGAAAGTAAATCCAAGAAAACCCATAACTTTTAACTTGGTCTTAAAATCTTACCAGTCTAATTTTTCAGTCATGAGATTTCTGCCTGAAGTACTTTTCTTGGGCTATCTTTGTTTTACACCAAAACAAATATTTTGAGAAATCCAGTTTCCATTGATTTTCTTCCCCAGAAAAGCAGCTAGGAGCTAATAAAAGGAGGGGAGCTGGTCCAAGGAAAGCACTGTGGCTGTTGGAGATCTGCAGAGCTGGGCTGGGGAGCAACAAGAGCTGCTGTCAATCCCCTCCGTTCTCCTCGTTTGCAAGGCACAGCTGGGCTTGTACCCACGCTGGGGCTCCTTTCCAAGAGCATCCAAATGGAGATTAAACTAACTACTATTAATTCATAGTTTAAAATTAACCTGAGGAATCACCAAGAAATATATGAGACTAATCATAAAGCAGCGCCTGATCTCAGAAAAATCAAAGTAAACTCTCCTGCTCTTGTCCTGGACACACTGATGCTGTTCCTCAGCTCACCAGAGCATCAGAGCTGATTTTATATGTTAAAAATTAGTGTTAATTTCTAACTTGGAGCACCCAAAAAGCTTTACTGAAGGAAATAACCAAAGTACAAAAGGCACCACTTGCTCAGAAGACACAGGATGAGGGCAGGATCCTCTCTTTCTGTTGGTGACAGAAGTTTGTGTTAATGTAACCTCCCTCACCAAAATATTAAAAATACCCTCATTCACCTTTTATCATAAAAGAGCCACTAAAAGAATTAACTTAAAGGTGTGTAGGTACACAGACATTAGAGATCATCGAGTGAGCAGCAACGTGCTTTGTGCCACGTTTTACACCAACATTGGCTGTAAGTGATAACAGGAGGGGTTGAGTTACCTTACAGTGATCTCCTAATCCAAGGAGGAGCCGGGGCATTTCAGTGCCACATTCCAGCTGCTTTTCCAAAGGCAGACTCTGGAGCCCAGACCCTGGAGGTGTTCCTGGTCTGGCAGGCAGGGCAGGGTTCAGCTCGCCCTCCTTCGTGTCCGGTGTGGAAAGCACAACCCTGTCCAAGCACTGACTTTCTTGGGAATCTGCAGCCCTTGGAAAGCTTCTCCTTGCCAAATTATCGAGGTGCCTCGTGGTATCTTTGTTAAGATTCCTTTGTATGCTGTCCCTCCATCTCCATCCCCTTCTTGCCCCGTGTTCCATGGTTTGTTCTGGTCCTGGAGAGGTTCAGTCCTGCCCTAAACCATCACAGCAGCGTTTGGCTTTTCCAGGAAAAGAACCAGGGAGCGTTTCCCGTCTGAGACCAGCAGCCTGCTTGTGATTTGACACACAACAATGGCTTTTTTTAGCTTTCATTTGATTTCTAGGCATGCTATAAATGTCGTTAGACTCTACCAAGCTAAGCCAGTGTACATTTGTGAATAATATCCTCAAGATGCAAGGAAAAATTGCTGCTGTCTTTAAGCTCTTGGAGTCTCCTAAAGAATGTAGGCAGTTAGTGTGCCCCAGGCTCTGCTTCCCTGCATCCAGCACACCCTCCAGAACATTAATTGTGTTAAATTTCCTGGGAGTGTTAATTGAAGATGCTGGGAGTAAAGGTATGAATTCTGCTTCAGCATCACAACTGTTTTAGCTCATCTCCAGACAGATTATTTTTAAGTAACGTGTGGTTTGGTTTTCATTTTCTCTTCCTTTTATTTAAAAGAGCTTCTGCGTTGTTCTTTGCTGCTGTAGTTAATCTGTGCATCAGGAGGGGCAGAAGTTAATTTACAGCATAGAAGGCATTCATGCTACTTGGGGAGTTGAATCCACGGCCCTGTGTTTATTTGTCAGCTGTTTAGATTTCCTTCCCTCTGACTCACAGTCTTTTCTCTGCAACTGCTGTGTGCAGTGTGAAATAAGTTCAAGCTGTGTATATAAGTGTGTGTACACAGGTCTCTGCTTCCATTCTGGCAAGCAAAGATTGACTCCTTCCTTTCTGGGTTCTCCTGAAGAACGTGACTGCAAATCAAGATGTTTGGGATGGCAAAAGCATCCAGAACCCCCCTAATTATGTTTGGAAATCTCAGCTTTAATAGATGCCATGCAGACAAATTGGATCTGGAGCCAGCACACACCATTGTATTGAATATTTTCAACTGAACATATCAAATTCTCCCTCCTGCTTTGCCTTTATCTGTATTTATATGTTGTAAATGATTTATTGATGGGAGGCTGCTAATGTAGGTGACCAGTTAGAACCTTCCTGTGGAAACAAAACTGTCCCTTGTCTTTTCTCAAATTAACCTACCTTAGGTATAGTATTCATTTGTGTGAAATTTCAACCTTCTGGAATTCTCTTTAGTCCTTTCTCATTGTTGCCAATATTTTCTATTATCATCACTTTCACAGCCTATCAATGACCTTTCTCCCTAAATAAACCAACGGAGAGTATCCTAAATATTGCTCAGGGTTGCTCCTTTCTCCAGGACTGATCTGTAGCTCTGGTATCAACAACCTTCCAGGGATGGTTTTTGGTGGAGCTGCAGATTGACAGCTCGGTCCCACCGTTCTTCCTGACTTTGTGTCCCTGTGGGAGGTGCCACTCAGAAGGGGCAGTGGCACAGAAAACCTCCCATCTTTCAGTTGCCGAAGGAGCCAAGTCTGAGCTCCAGCACACTGCGGCACTCTGGGAATCCCAGTTGTTGCTTTTCCCTGTAATCAGCCAGAAGAAGGCGTTTGAAGGGCTCCAGGATGAGTGGCTGAGTAGGGCTGGACCCACCTGCCCCCAAACCGTGTGGCTGGAGCAGGATGAGATAAAGGAGGGATCCTCCCTTCAGGATGGATTGTTCAGGCACTGCAGCTGACAGGTGAGTACTGCAGCTGTCAAATACTTACTTGCCACGACCAGTACATTTCTGCTCTTAATATTAAAAGTGTGTCAGAATTTCCATTATAAACCACTTATTTTGTGGGTTTATAGCTTTGCCATAAAAATACACCTTGGGTTGAGCCCTGGCACGCAGCCATTTGGCTTCTTCTAACACAATATTAATTCAGAACATCCAGACAGTGTTTTTAAACACCAGTATCTGAGAAGTTGTTGCTTCTTTTTTATTTTTTTTTTTTCCTCAAGTCCCTTGTTTTCTGCAGGACTCAGTCAGAAATCAAAGGTGGCCAGATGTAATTGCAACAAGAATCTGCAACATCTGGAAGCCCTTTTTGGAAGGACTGAGACCTGTGATAAGAAAGAAAGTTCTGGGGACATTTAGAGAATTCCCAGGCCAGGTGGGAAGGCTCCACAGAGACCCCCGAGGCTGACCTGACAAGGTCTGGCTGCCATCACCCAGAGAGCTTCCCAGAAAATAGAAAGGAGGAAAGTCTTGGTCAGATGAAGATATAAGCTAAAATACTCATTTTGGAACCAAATCAAAGAATCTTAGATGACACTTGAAGCTCACAGTGCAGCAAGTGATTGTCAGCCAGTGATCTGCGTGAGATGAGGAATTAGGAGGAAAAACAAACTTGTTACTTGAAATTTAAGAATAATTCTGATGGGCTATTTCAGATCAACTTACAAACTGACAAACCCTCTCCATCTGAGCTCTGGGCTTCAGGAGGAGCACATCTGGTCCTTTCAAATCACAGCCCTGATGAATGACTGGAAAGGTGGGCAGAAAGTGGAGCTCCTGGCAGCCAAATCCTGTAACTCAAGGCCTGTTTGGAAAATGAATGATGAAAAGGGGCAATCCTAATCTGATCCCTGGCCTTACTGTACAATTAGGAAAAGTGATAATCTTCGTTTGTAAAACAAGGAAAATTGGCAGCTGGGAAAAAAATAAAGGAAGTAGTTCAGTTTAATATTAGACTTATGAAAAAATTGGCCATAAAAGCTGTTCTGAGGCTGGCCGGGACAGAGCCTCAGAAATGTCTGGGGAATGTTCTTCAATCAGTTCAGGGAATGTGAGGACATGAAGCTGAAAGTGCTGAGCTCCAGAGGAATGAGGATAAAGCTTATAGCTTTTCTCTAGATTTGGTCAGTTTACTTTCTGGATGTATGTTGGGATCTGTGAAACGAATGGAATAAAGTTCCCTTTCTCAAACCTGAGTTATTGGACAAGGTGGGCTGAAAAAGAATAAATTGGGCTCAAGCAGGGAGAGTGACTGCTGGCAGACATGGGGCTTTCCAAAGGTGGGGAAATTGATTTAGAAAAGTCATCCTCTCTGAGCAAGAAATGTAACTAAAATGATGGATAGGCTATGGAAGGATTTGGAGATCATTATGGCTGGTAATAGAGTAATACAAGCTGGAAGTATTGTCTTACAAATGAAATCCCTGGGAATTTTCTTTAATTATGTGGCTCAGATGAAGCATAGAAGTTGCAGATAACTGATTTGGAGCGAGGAGATTTTCCTAGAGCAGCAGGCAACTACTGCAGCAGCTACTTGTGGCAGTATCAAAGTAAAGGTTAAACTGGTGGAAATCGCATTTTAAGGGCCAAGCATTTGCAGAAAGTTCTGCTGCTGGATCTGAAGGAAAGGATGATTTTTCTCTTGCACTAAGCAATTTAAATTCTAAATTCCTTGAAATGCAGAGCTGCAGCCAGGTCTCCATGATTTCCCTGCAGCATAGGATGCTGTAGTGGGTGTACTTGCTCTGGCTTTGCTGCACCTTTCACAACTAATTGTGACTTTGAAAACACAACAGCTTGGAGGTCAATACAAATCCTAAAGGTCCAGGAAGCACCTCCAGGATCCACAGAGCCTCCGAGCCTCTTCTGAACTTAGAGGTGCCATCGCTGCTGGTACTTGTGTGAACAGGGCTAAAGTCACCACAGCTGTGCCACAATCCCAATTCCACGGTACTGTTTAGATTCCCAGAAGTTTTTTCCAGTTAAAAGCCAGTTCTCTGAGTCCAATAAACACACAGGCTGCACACAGTGGTGTACCACAGAGGGATTCTGAGGGAAACCAACCCGTTCCCAGCACCTCGCTGTCAGAAAGTGCTACTGGGCATCAAGGGAGTGAACTGGGATGGATAAATGAGCTTTCAACAATTTTTGGACCTCACTCACAGTTCTGATTAAAGTCAAATGGTGGCTGGAGTGGATCCTGTGGAGCCAAGTTACAGGAAAAAGGGGAGGGAACAGCTTCCAGAGCAGGACAAGGCCTACTGCAACTTTAAAAAGTTGACTTTTGGCCCAGCACCTGCTGCCTTTCGAGGATGGGAAGGAGCTGTGCTCCAGCCTGCCTGGATCAGATTAGCTCTAGATGGTATCCTGGTACCAAGTACAACACTGAAGTGTGAAGTGATGTATTTACAAATGGTCTGTAACACACTGAAAGTCATCAGCCTGACATCAGTTCCAAAGGCAAGGGAGTCATTGGAAGCAGAAGTGATTAATTGTGAGTACACAGCCAGCCAGGGAATGGTTTCACAGACAGAAAGACAGAGGAGGCAGGACCATCCCGAGCAGCTCCCCAGCCGGTGCCACTCATGTAAAGGTATTTTTAAGGATTTTTTTCAAGGATTACTGTTACTATTTCAGGCAGATTTTTTGTGGCTTTGTTAATATTGTAAAACCACTGCGTGAGTTTGGTAAGAAGGAAACCATTTCAGTGGCTGGCACAGTGTGATTTAACGTTTTCAAAAATGTTTTTTAACAAAACCCCTTGTAACTGCTCCCATTTTCACCTCCCCACGTTCCAAACACCTTCCAGGCTGGGCACAGATGCCGACACTCCGGCCCGGGGGCAGCACTGACAGAGGGAATCAAAGCACTGGAGGGGACGGGGGCTCATTACAACAAAATGTTCCTGTTCTCAGGAGAGAAATTCGTTTTCTGCTCAAAGAACATCTGACAGTGGTTAAATCTAGAGAAGGTTTCCCCGTGCTTCCTTTGGAGAGGGATGTGTGGGCTGGCCAAACCCTGGCAGCTGCAGGGGCTCTGCGGGACGGGGAAGGCAGGAATTGGGATTCCATGGTGTGAGATGGGCTCAGGCACAGCTTCACCCAGAGAGCAACTTTGGAGAGTCACCCCAACATTATCCCATCCCAGAACATCAGGAAAAGGTCACCTGGGAACCCCTGATAAAGAGTGATGCCCACTTGTCCAAGTGTCCTGGAAGTTTTCCCTTCGGGATACGGATACAGAGCTGGAGCTGGAGCAGTGGGTGAAGACATCAGCTCCTGCTCTGGGATTCCTGCTGTGGACTCTGCTTGTTAAACAGCACAGTTGTGTTGAGGAAACACGTGGCTCCATCCTCCATTAGTCTCTCCTGATGGAAATATACAGCAATAAATTGAAATGTATTTATTTGTTAGCATTCGGGAAGATTTTTCTGCTGTTAAATTCTCCATCTCTACTGTTGGATGAAGCAAAGGAAATCTGTACCTTAGTGAAGGATGCTACAATACCATGTGGCTGAAACATATGTGTTTTTATCCCTATTCATATATAAAATGCCATTATGATTCCTGGGGTCGATGCATGTGAGCTAAGTAATGGACTGGTAATTTTCTTGCTGCATTAAACCAAGTGCTATGAAAATTGGAGGGGATTTTGCTACAGCAGAGATTCAGCTTTTAGAGTTTTGTATCTAAGCCATGCTTTCCAAAAAGTCTTGTTTTTCTGTGCCTAAACCACCCTGGAGATGTCACATTACATTTCAGGTGTCTCACTGACGTGCAGCAACAGATACCAGAGTTACAGAACCAAGCGGAAATGGGTTTAAACACATTTGTGTTAAACACTGATATCTCAACTTCTGCACATCACTGGTGGCTGAAAACTGCAAGGACAAAAGCTTGGGAATTGAGTGCTTATAAATAATCAGATTTTAACACTTTTGTTTCATTTTAAAGCTGTTGGAATCTTTCTTCCAGCAGCAGGAAAGGTGAAACACTGGAAAATCAGTCCTGTAAAGATTTTCATCAGTTTATAAACCCTCTGTTGAACGAGCTCCCATGTAAATCCATGATCCTGCTGGGTTCCTCTGGGTTATCCAGGAATGCTGACCTGCATCACAGGGGCACTTTCATGAAACCTGAGGCAGGGATGTTTTTTCATGTGTAAGCTGTTGATGTGGTTTTTGTACAGCGTAAGTGCCAGGGACGTTTTAAAACCAGGACTGGGAAGGAGAGCGCTGGCTGTGGGAGACCCTCGTGCAGAAAGCAGCACATTATTATTAAACAGCAGAGTCAGGTGTGACACGTGCCTGGTATTGGGGTCTCTGAGGCAGTGACCCCACATATATGTGGGGTTTTATATATATATATATATGTATATATATTGAGAGGTGCTTGGACCCTGCAGTAATCCGAGCACCCACGCAGAATTCAGGCAAGCTTTGTTTTAAAATCTGACCTGCTGGGGGCTGCCTGGAAGCAGGTTTGAGGTTGCTGGGTGTTTCTGGTTTATGTGACTTGATGTCTGGTCTGATTTCTCCTTTTCTGAGCCTGCCCAGCTGCTCAGTGTGGCAGCTCCTCCCAGGAGCTGTGCTGGCACGAGCAGCTCGCTCGGGTGGGCTGGGGACGCTGCTCTGTGCCTCCCTGAGCGTCCAGCAAAGGAATTCTTCAGGATTCCTTCAAATCTTCACAGAGCTGGGCCTTGCAGGGCTCATGCTCCATTCCAGGGAAGTGCTGAGCTCCCTCAATTCAAAACATCTTGCAGAATGAGGCCAAAGACTCTGAGGTAGGAAGAGGTGTGAGGAGAGCTTTATTAGCACGGCACATATTTAACCCATAGGAAAACCCACAAACTTTACTGATTTTAAGTGTGTTTCACACTTTTCGACTATTTGAAATAACCACATTTGTGAAAACTTCTTTTAATGAATAGAGCTCTTTATGTACAAAGGCAAACCCTTTTTTTCCCCTCTAAGTACAGTCCTTTTAAAATACTATTTCTTTTGTAGGTCTGGCTGCTTCCCTCATCTGTTCATTATTGCTTGCTGCTACAGAACCCTCCAGAACTGAAACCAGGCAGTTTAGATTATATTTTATCTTAGAAGAGTTTTGCTGAGCCATGCCATGTATTCATCAGGACTAATAAGACAGATAAGTGAAGGACTTTAATTATTTAATGCCAGCCCCAACCAAGCTGGTGTTCAGCACAATATTTGTGTGTGAGGGATGGGAAGGAGCTACCTGGGTACAAATTCTGGCCCCATTGAACTCAGTGGGGGTTCTGCCATTTGACTTCAACAAAGCAAAGGCTTCACCATATGTTTAAAAGAAATATTTCACTGGGATTTTCTGAATGCTGGTAAACATATTTTTATCTTCCTTTTCCCTTTTGAATGTTTGTTTACCTTACATGCCCTTCAAAGTAATTTAATATAAAAAACTCCTCATCAATTCCATTTTATTCCAAGTTTGAATTGCCTCATTTTTTAATTTCTTGTGCATTTAGAGACCCCACATGGCAATGTCTGGGCTGAAAACATGGTAGGGGAGCATTGGCATATTTTGTCTTGCTGTGATTTCAACCGAATTAAAGAAAACCAGAAATGAAAACATTTCCATTTGTTTATGCAACTAAAAAAGCCCTATAAAATTGGGCCCGAGCTAGCAAGAATATCCTTTAATGAACACAAACCCTTTTTGCAAGCAGGCCATAAACAGAGGGACATACACACACATCCACGTCCTATCTCCCCTATCGACGGCAAATTGGAGCAGGTAAAAACCTCCCCCTATTTGTCTTAGGAAATATCCACGGCTTTTACAGGGAATTTGGAAAATATTTCTCTGGCCAGCGTGGAAGGTGAAATCCTGCAGCACAAAGCACAGCCATGGGCACCGAGAGCGAACAGACGGGCTGCTGTAAAACAACCTTTTAATAAGGCATTAAAATGCCATCGACTTGGACACATAAAAAAAAAAAGCTATGAAAACAAATGCCTTTCAAATAATTAGGATCTTATGCCTGAGAGCAGTGTTGATCTCCATGCAGAGATTTTCCTGCTGAAATCAGACCAGGCTAAGGCTGATCGTCTGAGGGAGGAATTAGCAGCGCATAAATCGGCTGCGCTCGTGCTGCTCCTGCCACGCACAGCCAACCCCTACAGCATCCTCCAGCCCTTCAGCTCCTCCTTTCTGTCCCCTAAAGTCTCCTTTCTGTCCCCTAAAATCTCCTTTCCATCCCCTAAAGTCTCCTTTCTGTCCCCTAAAATCTCCTTTCTGTCCCCTAAAATCTCCTTTCCATCCCCTAAAGTCTCCTTTCCATCCCCTAAAGTCTCCTTTCCGTCCCCTAAAATCTCCTTTCTGTCCCCTAAAGTCTCCTTTCCATCCCCTAAAGTCTCCTTTCCGTCCCCTAAAATCTCCTTTCTGTCCTCTAAAGTAGCTTGGAATACACTTGGTTTAGGATGCCCGAATATTTTTTTAATTGAATCTCAGGTTTTTATCATGAGCATGTGGAAGTTACTGATTTTCAGGGTGAGTCTGACTGGCTGATGCAGCCAGAAATGGCTGCAAACCCCATTTCTGGTCTTGAAAATCTACTGTGGCCTGGTTTTCGCTGCAAGTAATGTGCTTATATTCATTTAAAGGTTTAACAATAGTTTGTAGTGGTTGCCGGTGTTTAAAATGCATCAAACTGTTGTATAAATTTATCCTTTAATGCAATAAAATAATTCTTCAGAAGCAGTTTCATCTCCTATCATGTATAGAAATACAAAAAGAATTACAATAACTGACCATTCATGTGTTGAAGTCACAACTGTTGTGATTGTTATTAGCACAGCTCAGAAAAGCTACACTATTAAAAAAAAAAGTATTTGGAAGGATATGCATCTGTGATTACACAATTAACTTGATAAAATAAATTAATCAGGCTGTTGCCTAAGAGTTGGTCAGATTCTCAGCTTTAAGTTAGAATTTAATACATTTTTTTACTAAAAGGGCCTTAAATGAATATTGGTTTTCTTCCATAATAAAGTTACGGTTTTGATCTCCATTTTACAGAGCACTAACATCAATAATTCAGAGAAATTAATGTATGTCCCTTCTGCATTTCATCTTGTTTCCTGTTTTGTCATTAGGCAATGCTTCCCCCTAAGGCACATGTTTTTAAACTTCCAATCCAGCTCGTGCCTTTCTTCCAGATCTGTAACTGCAGATACTTCTCAATTTTGTATTTTCCATGGGCAGAGCTGTGCCCATGATCAGAGCCCTGTGTTGAACATTCCTAACCACCAGAACAGATCTTGGCTCTGTGATTTCATCTGTTCATCAGTTTTATCTGACTTTCTGCTCACCTGGCTTTCCAAAGTGTGAAAACTTGCACCGCAGAGGAATGTTATGGATTTCAACTCTGATTTTTGGAGTAAAATTCTAAATAACTGGTCTGGTTAGAAAGCTTTGGGCAGAATTTTCAGGTTGCTGTGAATTGCTGTTAAGCCTGTGTTGCCTTTTGGCTGGAAGTACATCCCAATTAGTGACCCTTCCATGGAGCAGTAGCAGCAGAGAAGGGATTTGGGGTTTTTTTTTCAAGTCAGTTGTAAATGATTAGTCCAAAAGAGTAGCATAAAACTGCGAGTCCCCTGCAGGAGTCGGCTGGAGGAAATTAAAGGATCAACAACAGAAGGGAAGCACTGAGGTAGGATTGTTCCAGGCTGCAGCCACAGGCTTTCACATGCACTCAGGAAATTGGCTCCATCAAAAGGCGAGGATGCAGGAGTGAGGATGAGGAGGATCTTGCAGGTGATGGTTCTAAATCATGGCTCGAGATCCCGGCGTTTGCCAAGGGAGAGGTTTCCTCCCCTCCCCGCAAAGAGCAGCGTTCTCCAGGTAAAAACGGAATCTTCTCCTCATGAATCAATAAAAGTTCGGCAGAAACGTGAGCTATAAATCTGATATAACTCAATAAATAACAAAGATTCCATTTCCCCAAAATAATATCAGTTGGATGGGGATTTTTACTGTGCTGTGCCCTGTGTTTGTGCGTGAGAGCCGTGAAACCAATGACTCGCTTGGCAGCCAGGTAAAGCTTTTCCTTTAAAGTCTAAAGTGAATTCATTCTGCAGAAATTTGCATCTTCTGGGCCTGGGATGAAGCTGAAACCTTGCTGGTGGAGCAGGAAAGGATCACAGGAGGGGAAATGCATAAATCTCCATCTGGAGCCAAGTATGCTGGGAAGGAGATGGGGGAGCAGGAGTGCCAGAGCAGGCTGAGAGAGCACGAAATTCCAGGGGAAAAGTGGAAGAAAGAAAGAGGAATGTCCCAGGAATGAAGCCCTTCTAATGCTCAATACTTTCATCAGAAGCAAACCACTGGAAAGCTGTAATCCAAATAAGGAAATTAGAGCAAAAATTAACAATATTCAGCTATTCAGATGTCAAAAGAAACAGCGGAGTTATTGGTGTTAGAGGTTATTGCCAGAGGGGAAAACTCAGCATGTCCTGGGTAATTAAGCTTCATTGGAGAGCACGGATCCCTTCTCCAGGTAAGAAAGGCTTTTATAGCATGGCATCTTTGCTATTGTAATTAAACACCGTGGGCTATTCTGCATATGAAGCCTTAAACACTTTAGTCCTTTATCAGGGGATTTTACTGGCCAGGCATGTGTGTTCGTATGGCAAAAAAAACCTGGCTGCTATAAAAAAAGAAACCCAAACATTTCTTTTTATTACTCGACTTGCTGTATTTTTATATATATTGAGCCAAATTCATCCCTTGTGGAGCTCAGTTGAAGCCAATAAGGGCAGATTTGGCCCATGTCTATATGAGAAAGGTGGTGACAATTAAAATATATTGTTTAATAATGAGAGCTATGGTAGTGAAGTGTCTTTGTGTCTATGAAATTATACACCACGACACCCAGCCAGTGTGGAGCTGGGACTAACAAAACATATAAGGCTGGTTTCTGATGGAAAGGCAAAAGCACTCTGACTTTTATGATTATGATTAAATATCACAAAGGCATTTGAACGAGGCTAATTTAGGTAACATCTCCAGAAGTCTCGTTTATAGTGCAGTATTTTACCATTTGAAAATATTTCTTGACTCTTTTTATATGTGGCTCTCAAGGACAGCACGACTGGCTGTTATTAGCAGTAAGTAAAAGAACAGTTTTTATTTCACTTATATTTGAGGGACTTTCAGCAATATTACAAAAAGGAATGTACCCTATTAAATGAAATGTGAGGACAGCCTTTACTATCCCTTTACTCTGGCAATTCCCAGTCCTTCCCTGCTCGGGGCATGGTACCAACACATCAAAGGCATCGTTGATACCTTGAGGAGCTGAAGATGTCGCCAGTTTAGAACAAATACCCAAAGCAGAGGAGCCCTCAGCGTGCAGAGGAGTTGTGGTTACGTGGGCCCTACGCAGCAACTCCTCTGTGTATCCCTGTTGTTAAGTTTGGGAGATTTTACAAGCTGGAGTTTGCTGTGCTCTCTGCTGACTTCCATCCTCCTGCTGCAGTTCTGGGCAGTGCTTCTCCATAGCCAGGAACCAAATCCCTCATTCCAGGCTCCGTGCCTGCTGCCAGGGAGGCTGGCTCAGCTTTGCTCTGCCTTGTAAATGTCCCAAATATTGGCTTGAACGCTTTCCTGTTGGGTCTTCACCTTGCCAAGAGGGGAGGTGGGAGGCTGAGAGGGATAACCAGGAGATTTCCCTTGGGGAAAAGTCTTTTCCCCTGGGCCTTCTCTGCCCTGACCCTTGGCAGCTGCCTCTGGCTCCTGGCTTTAGGAACTGGGGTGAGAAAGGTCAGAGGAATGAGAGATATTTTGTTGAATCGAGAACTAAACTGGCTCTTGATGGCCCTGCCCAGGAGCACAAGGAAGATGGAAACACCTCCCTGCTTAGCTGATGGAGCAGCAGAAAAGGCAGCTCTTAAACGAAATTAAAGATATAAAATATCAGTTCTAATGCTACTGGACTTCTAAGGAGTCTCTGACCCCCAAAAATGAGGGTGGGGAGGGAAACAGAAGAATAAATTCCTTTTTGCTGTACTTATTACTCATTCTGAATCTCTTTTATGGAAATCTGGCCTTTGGCATCGGACCCAAATAATATTTTATTAGAAGAAAGCATGATTCACTGAAATGGTGTACTCCAGTATCTATGGAAAGGAAAACTGGGAAGGACACAAGAGAAGCTCAGCTGTGGAAAACCAATTCAAGGAACCATTGCCACACAAAGGATCTCAATCCACAGCAAGAAACAACAGAAAGGAACAAAGTATTTCCAAGGAAACCTTTGAATGTGGTGGTGGAGCCAAGTAAGGAATTATTACTACATTAGACTGTCAGGAAGGGTCACAGAGTACCTGTGGAAGGAGAATATCCTGTCCTTTGGAAATTAATAGGATTTTTTTATTAGCATCAATGTGATGATCAGGACCGGCCCACGTACCTGCAAAATTGAAACTGAACCCAAGGAGTAATAAGAGATCCCAGGAGGAAGGGGATGTTTAGTCTGTCTTAAATGGGATAAAAGTTACTTTTCCCCTTTTCCGCACGTTTTCAGAGATCTGTTTTTCAAGCTGTGAGAAGCATGGCTGTGTTATCCATAGTTCTTTCTGTATGATGAGAAAAGAAGCAGCAAAAAGAAATGAACAGAACAACCTCAGCCTCTGCATATCACTGACATTATTGACTCCTCACTCAGTGATGCTGCACTGAGCACAACTCACAACTCATCCAACACTGCAACTCCTTTGCCTTGGCTTCTGCTCCTTGGCAAGAAAAAAGCACTTATATTTAATTATTTTATTTTTATTTTTTTCCCCTCTTTCTCTCCTCCTTTAAGTTTTCCAGCTCATGTTTTCCCTGTGTTTAATTCCTGGTCCCTGACCTCCTGCTTCCCTTTTTTTTTACTGTTAACAGGATGAAAATTGATTTTGGGACAATCTAATTAACTACTTCCCAGAGGTGAGGGGATGTATTTAATTAGTTATGCATGAGAAGAACAAGCCATTCACTAAGGGCTGGGTCATTGCTGGGGGTAGGGGCATTTGTCAGTCCTGAATTCCATGGAGTCCATGGCCTGCAGTGGAAGCTGTTTTCTCCCAGCTAAGAGGAATTCAGGTGGGTGTGGGGGTTTAGCTCCACACCTGCTGATTTTCAGTTGTAGTTGGTCTAAATGACATCTTAGAGGAGACTCCTTTGCATGTTTAACCCAGCATTCGGTAGGAGGAGAGGGGGCTGTGTGAGCTCACAGCACTGCTCACCCCGTTCTTACCCTGGATTCTCAGAGCTTTGGGGTGTTTCAGTTTCCACATTCTGGGTTTAATGTCTCTGCTGCTCCCAGATTTCTGTATCACTGGATCCACAGGGATATCAATATTCCAACCCTCACTGCCTCCTGCTAAATGTCCTGTATGTCTCAAAGGACAGTGTTTGCTTCCCAGGCAAGCCCCTCCAGCTCACTGCACTGACACCTCCCAGGCCTGGAGAGCTTGGCAGTGCCTATCCAGAGTTAAAATCCCTTTCTCCTTACCTGTTACTGGTGGGGAAAGGGAGAGGGGCTACAGGCATGGGCTCAGTTCTAATGCTGGGTGTAAATCCAGTCCGGCGCTGTGATCCTGGACAGAAATCCCAGTGGAAGCTTTTCCTGCCCCTAACCTGTCTCCTTGCCTTCAGAATGATAAATGGTGGGAAGGAAAGGGCGAGGGGGAGCGGGGGGATCTCTCCAAGCTTTGAACTGGCTGTGTCGTCAGAAAGATGAGAAGGAAGAACAGACTCATTTCAAGCAGAATTTTTATTTGGCTAAAATCCTTTTACTCTTCGTCACCTTTGGTGCTCTCATGAATAAAGCTTAGACCAAGTCCTCACCCAAAGATGCCTGGCCAGGGGAGGCACTGTGGCTGCTTTGGTTTGTTACAGCGAACGGGAAGGATTCCTCTCCCCGCTGCTGCCCTGCGCTCAGGAGCTGTCCCCTCTGCCCTCAGCCCGGGCAGCCCTCGCACTCCGACTGGTTCCCATTACTCCGGTGCACCAGGCAAGTTCATCACCTTTCCAGGATGTCCCGTGATTGATTCCTCATGTCCAGGGCAATCTGCTCCAAAGTTTCAGGCTAAAACGAACTCTTGGATTTAGAGGGGATAATCAATGGTTTGAGTATTATTCTGTTACGTTTTCAGCTATCCTTTGGTGTATTGGATTGCCAGCTGACATTAAACACAACACAATATTAGATTCAGACTTTTGTTATTCTCTCAGTAGCTGCTCAGATACCCTGGGCACGAGTAAACTGCAATTTTCATTGTGGCTGTGTCATCCATCAAACTCAAGCACTCCGTGGCTCATTCCTAAACTGCACTGCACAGCCAAGGCTGCAGGCAGGGCTTGCTGAAGGGAAGATTAAAGGGCTGGTCCTGCTGCACTGAAGTCTATAAAAGTTCTCCTATTGACTTCAACAGAAATAGGACTGAGCCTTAGGATTTTGGCATGAAAACACAGAAATATTTGCTTTTCATCTCTGCTGAACTGCATCAGGCGTTGCTGCCTGCCTGACGTAAGGCTGTCGAGGAGGAATTGTTCTCTGTACATGTTGTTCTCCAGTAAATAGTGGACAGGGATGTGTCCATCCCTGCTGGCAGGGGCTGAGCATTAGTACACAAATCTGGCCCAGTGTCCTGTTATCAGTGTGAACCTCCCAGCTAGCAGATACTTTTGTCCAATGCTGTCTTTCAGGCCTGTTAAAACCCTTGCTGCCCGAGTAGACGGTGCTGACATTCCACCTAATTTTTCTTATTAAAGAGTCTACTTTCCACCAGTTTGTAAATACAGCCCTGCTGAAAGTGTTCCTCGTAACTGCAGCAATGTATGCTCCAAAGCCAAAAATTGGTGTTTGCTGAGAACTAAGGAGAAGGACAACAACGAAAAAAATAACAACCAATGGATGAAAAATGTTGGCATTTGCCAAATACTCCTTCAAACCTCTTCCCCATCAGTATTTTTCAGTAGAACAAGAGCCTCGTGACCTGTTGTAGCTAATCCTCCTCTTTTCATTCCAGTGGGGCTTGCTTTTCTTTTATTAAACGAGTTTCTAATTAACAAAACCTGCAATTATCCTGATTTTAATTGAATTACTGTTATTAGCACTTTGGGCTAATTAATCTACTTCTTTATTTCCTTCTCTCAGGACCCACTTCCAAAGGTGGGCTCGGGCTCAGGAGGGCAGTTTCCATCCTGGAGGCACCTTGTGCAGCTCTGTGTAAATCACTGGGCCATCTGCTCAGGCATTCCCAAAAGGGCTCAGACAGGAATATTTGCTGGCCATGACCAGGGGAAGGATCTCCCTGGCAGGAATGGGGGCCTGGAGGCCACAAACACCCAGCAGAAAGCCCCAAGGGCATCACCTTCCCTCGCTGTTACCCCAACCGTTTCTCAGTGAGGCTGAGCAGGTTTAAACCAGCCCATGCCGGGTTTAAATGGAATTCTGGGGTGAGGAGGACACAGGCTGGGCTCTCCTGCCCAGAGCTGGTGCGAGGAGGGGCTGTGAACCCAGTGCTGAAACCACCACCTAAACCCCAGTGCCTGCAGGATGTTTTACAGCCATTTCTCTCATGGCAGTGTTTTCATTAAATAAGGTTCATGTTGGACAAGGCTTTGTGCTCTGGTTGTACCACTCCCAATAATATTTTCTTTCATTTTTAATCTTGATCCTGTTCTTTGCAGAGAGCAAATCGGTTCAAAACGTGATGTTTTCTACCAGCAAGTCACAGGCTCAGGATTTCTCTTCCAGCCTGCTATCACAGGAATCAAACCTCTCCAATCACACAGAATTTAGGCTGCCTCTTGTCACAGTCAAGTGCATGGCACCTCCTTGGAGCAGGTCCTGAAATTAAAATATTGTAGGTTTTTTTGCTGTTTAAGCACTACTGCAGAAACATGAGTGGCCAAGGAGAGAGGAGGTTTTTTTTCCCTCTGGCTGGAATTTTTCACTATAACCATCCTCAGGGGAGTTCTCATCTTCAAAAGAAACATTCTTTCTATACAAGCTGCAAAAAGAATTATTTAATGACATCATAAATTAATACAGAGAGGCACAAATTTTCCAAAATGTGGAGAGAGAGAAAAATAAATTCATGTTTGCCAAAAACACCCCAGCTCTTCCAGACTTAGGCCCCTCTTGAGCCTGAGAGCTGCCAATGATGCCAAATTGAATGGTGGGGCTTTTGGCAGGACTGAAGTTTAGCTTGTTTAAATTTTGGCAAATATTCTTATTACTCACATTCTCAGCAAGCTGATACAAATATTTGTTCTATTTAGAGGGAAGTCCAAGCTCGGTGCTGGCACCGAGTGCTGCTGGGCTCGGTGGAACTGAGCCTGCCTGCGCCAAGATTAAATTTGGATATCTACCTTAAAGGAAAACAGAATTAAAAAAATTCCCTGGGCCTTTTAGTACAGATTAGAGCACATCAATGGAAAACGGTCCTCGTGTGTATTCAGGTTTTTCTCACTTGCTAATTTTTGCTTTAATCTGATTTGAAATGGGCCTGGCTTCCCTGAGCTTGGATTGCCATTCCCGGCTGCAGCTCCGGGGCTGGAAAAGCCTCCACACACATGAACCTCCACATTCTTGAGAATTAAAAGCTGTTTAAACTGTAGTAAATCAAACTGGGACACAGTAAGCACACTTGATCTCTTTTAAAGCTGTGCAGGTTGTTGGGATATTTTTTGGTGATGTCCCCAGTTTAGAGTTTCTGATTTGAAAAACAAACAGAGCGAATCCTCCAGGATTGCTGTGCTCGGGTTCATCCCTGGGAATGATCCTCAGCCAGGATCTCGATCGGGATCAGCACCTGCCAAGCCTTTCCAGGTGGGAAAAGCAGGAGAAACCAAATGGAACCTGAGTGCCTCACCTGGGACTGGGACTGGACACACACCCAGGTTAGAAATCTTGCAATAAAAACATAAAGCAAACTCAAAAAGAACAACCTGTTTCCATCCCATAAATTAATACTATTGGCTTTTTCTTTTTTTTTCCTTTTTTTTTTTTTTTTTGCCTGGGCTCAGGTTGAGTGGGATTTGTAATGTAAATAATTCAATGCTGTCTGAATGTTTTTGTCAAAGTCACACAGGAGGAGGATCCCACTAAAATGGCTTTTTAGCCATTTGGAAATGGGAAATCTGCTCTAAGTGGCTGAAGTAGATTCCTCTGAGTGGAAAAAGATCATCACCAGAGAATGATTCATCCCATTTAATCTCAATGTCTGATCTCTCTCCAGTGACTATAAAAGGAGCCCAGATGACCAGATTAGCATATATCCAAATTTTGCACATTTTTATGCTAACTCAGCCTTTCCCAATCAGGTCCTGTACTCACAAATACCCTGAGCTGTTTTTTAAGGAAAAGCTCATTGTTTGGCACTTGCTCAGCCCCAGTGGCTGCTCTGGGACAGGGCCTGGGCTGTGCCCTTTGAAAAGGCTGCCAGGTAAAACTTGCATGAATTCCAAGATCAAACTTTCTCTACACCCCCCGCATTGACTGAAAGGTTCTGGGATAATTCTCACAGGAATTACTTTTTTAAACTGCCTTAAATCAATAAATATTGCATGGATGAGCTGAAGGTACATGAAAAATAGTTAAAAATAGCAGCAGTGATTAATCATTTAAAATGACATTGTTATTGTGTTGGTCACCTTTGTAAAACAGGCAGAAGATCCAGGCAGTGTTTCCTTTGCACCCTGGGCTGCTGACCCCGCTCATTTTTGGGTTACAGTGGCAGCATTTGTCTGGTTCAGTGTTGATCCAGTGGCACGATGAGAAATGAACTGAGCACTGCAAATTCTGGGCAGTGCCACCCCCAGACCTCTCCCCCCTCCCTCCAACCTTTAATTCCCTACCTCTGTCCCTGCACCTGGGCTGCCCTCGGGCACAGGAACGTGGCTTCGGTGCTCTGGGGAGCAGTGGCTGCTCTTAACTCAGTGCCCAGAGCAACTCCTGCGACCCCTAAACCGAAGAAACACCCGAAAAATCCCAAATAAACCCATGGGCACCTAAAACCTGAGACGGTGAAAAAAGGGTCAGGTGTGCACCTTGGGAAGCGTGAGGTCGGTGTAGTCAGGCAGTAGGAGACAGAAGAGAGACGAGGCATCTTAATTCACCATGGAACATTTTTATACTAATTATTGAAATGCACCCAGAGACAGCTTATAGTAGTAAAATGACTTTATGTTCTGATATGTAAAATAAAATGTCCATGCTATGTAACAAACATTTAAAAATTCCATACCACCTGTATCTAATGTGGTTTCTAATAAAGATTTATCTGTAGTATATATGGTTTTTTGTCTAACCAATTCTTAGTTTTTACATCAAAGGTGTGTAATAAAAAAAAAATCTTAAATAGATGTCTTTCAAAAAAAAAAAACCCTTTGCAACATTCATTTTTATTAAGTATTTCATTCGTCAAAAGCAAAGCTGAATTGGACACGTGGCCTGCATTTGTGATATATATAATTTTTTATATATATATATATAAAATATATATGTATATAAATAGCTATTCAGCATGCAAAAATTGTAGTGATTTCCAAAATCTGGTTATAAAATCCACACCAGTCACACACGAATTCTGCTGAGTGGGTGCATGGGACTGTCCTGGCTGAAATGTGACCTCGGGGCCGTGCCAGAGCCACCACCCTCGTCCCTCGGGCTCTTCCTTGGGGCGCGTTCACCAAAACGCAGAAGCACCTCCCGACCTCCGAACCTGCGTTTCGGCTTTGTGCCTCTGCCCGTTTGGGAAGCAGTGGGAGGAAACAGAAAACCCCAAGTGTGCAATGACTAAAGGTTGAACGTTGTGCTCCTCAGTGGAACCAAAGCCCAGCGTCCCCTCTGTGCCAGCGGCCGGGGCGGCACGGCCCGGGAGCTCAGCGGGACGGACACCGTGCGCCGGAGCGACAGGAGCTTCCGTCCCAGAAGGAATTCCACTGCCTCCCCACGAGTGTCAGCCTCCTTACAGAGCCACCGAGGCTGGAAAAGACCTCTAAGATCATCCAACCCACCCTGTGACCGATCCCCCCTCGGCAGCTCACAGGGACACTCCAGAGGGCAAAGCCAGCGCGGAAGGAATCGGCTCTGGGCACTTCCACAGCAAACAAAGGGAGCAATGAATACACTGGTTACAGATTTTACCTGTTCTACAAATATTTGTACACTGTAAAGCCTGACAGGTCACGGGAGCTCTTCCCGCCTCACCGTTAGGAAAATATTCCTCTAGGCCTCCTTTAGGCTGAAAACAATTCTGTCTGAGTTCGCTGCAAAAGAAAAGAACATAGCACAAAAGGCACGTTTCAGCTGAATACGAAAGAAATCAAGGACCAGCAAATACAGAAATCGGTTCTGGAAAGTATTAGCGACTTTTAAGCTTAAACTTCATAAATATATTGCAATAAGCAAGTGTGATTCAATCAAGGGATGGGAGTCTGAAGACACTGGGTCTGCTCCTAACGCTGCAATTAATCTGCTCTTTGGCCTCGGGCTTAACTCTTCACTCTTTCCCTTCCCACAGCCACGGCTGATGGTGGCGTGGGGGCAAGAGGAGACATCTGTGCATCGGTGCCTTCCCCCCTGTGCCCGCGGCACGGACCCCGCGCTGCCGGGGCGGCACCGCAGCCCCTGGACCCCGCGCCCGCCGCGCCCTCACTTCCAGAGGAACAAGGAATCTCTACGGATCAAAAGGGCTAAAGAAGTGCTGCCACGGCAGTCCTCGAGCTATGCAACCGATCGAATGGCTTTTTCCTTGGAGTTTTGGGAGGTTGTGGCTTCTTGAGCCAACGACCGTAAAAGTGAAGCTCATATTTTTTCCCAAATAGCCAAAATTTGCTCACGGATGTTTAACATTACAAGCAAAAGAACATGACTAGCTACGTCCCTCGTTAGTCGTGAAGATGGTTTCTACCGGATGAAGACACGAGAATGAATTTATTTGGGAGTCAGTAAGAGCCTGATGAATCCAGCCCACCGAGACAGGAGACGGAATTCTCTGTGCGCCTGAAGGTACGAGCTCTTCACCCACACAAATCCCTCTGGAAATGCACATGCGTCTCACCGAAGTGCAAGTTACCCACAGGTATCAACACTGACTGAACTGTCCCGGAGCAGCAACGCCGGCTGCGGCCTCGCTGGGCGCTGGGGTCACCCGTCAGTCCAGTTCTCCACAGTCCCCATCCCTGAATGGTACTGCAGCGACGACTCCCTGGACAGCGAGAAGCTCTGCGAGTACAGGAACTCGTTGGCCGCGTTCAGGTGCGGAGAGGGGGGTTTCCTCTCGCACACGGACGGGTGCACCCTCTCCCTCGGGAAAGACGAGGCGGGAACGCGCTCCCGGACCTGAGACTGGGACAGCTGGTTGTACACGCTGAAGGGGCCGTTCCCCGGCGGCTGCGAGCCCTGGCCCGCCATGGCCGGGAGCCGCGGCATCATGGTGGTGGCGGTGAAGTGAGGAGGGAAGGGCTGGTAGGGGACAGTCTCCATTGTCTGGACGCTGTAGCTGGTGTAAGGTGCGACTGAAGTCCACATGTTGCAGCTCAGGGGGGGCGGCGGGGGCGGCAAATCGTCGACGGCCGAGACGGCGGCGATGTCGGCGCCGGAGCCAGAGTACATGCAGGCCTCCCGCGGGGCCACCTCGCCGCAGTAGGACGGGCTCAGCATCTGCTGCTCGTAGGGCGGCGGCGAGCGGAAATAGTGATCGTCCCCCACCGAGGACGAGGCGTCCAGGTAGGAGCGTTTGCAGGGCAGGTCCAGGTGCCGAGCGCTTTCTGCAAAAAAAAAGATTCAGGTTCAGGAGCAGCTCGCAGGCTCTGCCGGGAACCTGGGCTGGGAATCCGGAGTCCCCTTGGAGGCCAAGTCGGCGGCCGCGATTATTTCACTAAACCGGTGCCCTTCCTCAGCTTAATCCAGTTAAACCGTTTCGGTTTGGGAAAACAACGTGCAACATCAAAAAGACATTGTGCTGCAAATGTCGGGCTAATCCCCCCGGCCCCAAAGCACTCCGGTGACATTTGTCAGCTTAAGTGAGGGACTCGGGCTTCTCTTCTCACATCAGGGATTACTCCGCCTTCATCCAGATAACAGAGGGCCCTGACACTCCCGCACGGCTCCTCCTGACAATTTCAAGAAGTCTCTTAAAGGGTCTTATCACAGCCTGCCTTCCTGTCATTGCAAAAATGACTCTACATTTCCCAGATATTCATGTCAAAAGCTGCAGAAATATTTCCAGATAAAGGAGCCCTTTTCCAGTCAGCAGCCCTTCCTCATCTTCGCACAGCCCCTTTCCCCCTGTGAGGACCGTGGCCCGTTCCCCAGCAGCTTTCTGTTACTTATTAGGAATATTCTCTGGATGAATTAGCGAATTCATCTGCACATTAAACATCTGCTAAAATTACGCATTTGCCTTGCAGCCCTCATTACTGGTGCTGTTAGATTCTTCATTTGGCCATGATCAGAGGATTCTCCCAGCTTAAATAAATTAGTGGGCAGTGAGACATGCAAATAGAAGGATTTTTTTCTTCTGTGCAAAATTTTTCCATTTAACTTAAAACATGCCATGATCTCATCTGATGCTGGACTAAAATGAAGAGAATGCAGTCACAGCTCACTTAAGTTTGAGAATTAGTGGATGAGAGGAAAGGGCTGCTTACACCAAGCTCTCACAGTCCCACTGCTCTGCAGACATTGAAGGAATTGCTCATGGCTTTGCCTTGGAAAGTGCAGAATTTTGGTAATGCTAATGGCCTCCTGCAAACAATTTTTAATTCAGCTGATCCTAACACTGGATAATTTTCTACTGAAGCTCCGTGCCATTTGAATTACACATTCTAATTAATTGTTTCAGCTCTGACTCAGAGTCTGAATTTACCTTCTAGGGGACAAACCCATTAAAAACTGCCCCAAACAGCAGCTCTTGGCTCCTGACTCTCCAAAACACTCCAATCACAGCAGTATTTTTGAAGATCAAGGCCCAAGAGACCAATCCAAACCAAACTCATGTTCTCAGGTCTAATTTTTGTAATATTTTTCTATTTGTGAACTCGAGTTACCTCTTCTTTTCAGACAATGGTAGAAGAGCCCTGAATCTCTCTGTGCTGTGAAGGTGTTGAGTGGCAGATCTTGAGTATCCGAAGCTGCAAACTGCATGTGAGCACCATTCTCGTACTGATAATGCTGAAGGGTCTGGTGATTCCCATGGAGTGGGTTAACATCTGGCTTTGCTGACAGCTGGCCATGACTGGACACCAACCTCTGCCTCATGATGCTTTTGGAAATTACTGGATATTCTTTGCTAAAAGAGGTGAGAAAAATTAAGACTGGTTAGGCAGCGGTCAGCATCACCAGAATTTCATCAACAGAATGATGAAATATTGGTTTGGCTCCCCCAGAGCATCTCCAGCCAATGACTTCACCACCCTTTGCTTCAGACGATGAACTCATCGCACTGCTCTGGGCGTGGGCAAGAGCTGCCAGCTCAGAGCGTCACTGAGCTACAGGAAGAGCTTTTGAGGGATATGGAGCGCAAGCAGACACCGTGCCCTTGGCTCTGGCACATTTTAGGTGCTTCTCCAGAGAGCTGCAGCAGGTGAGGAGCAGGGTGAGGCCTGTGGTACCTTTGGAGCCGGGCCACGCGCAGGTCGCTGTCGTCGCTGCCCCGGAACCCCTTGGCAAAGGGGTTGTTTTCAATTTTCAGCTGGGTTATCTTTAAAAGAACAAAACCAAGAATAAAGTGTTTGAAAGCAAATCAGACCAAAAGTGCAGCAGCAGCAGGGTTGAGCTGGTGGGTCTCGAGGGGCCCAGTCCTGATGACCCCTGTGAAATGCAGAGTCTGGGTCTTATTCTAGGCCCTGTGTTCTTTTTCTGGACTCCTGATAGAGAGAATATATTTGTCTGATTGAAAAGGTTTCCTCTGTTTCCGTGTTGGAGAGCCCATCTTGTCATGGTGTGGCTCTCCCTAATTCCCATAACAATTTTATACACCTTTATGGCCACCTTTCAGTCATTTTTCCTCTGTGAAAAGCATCCCAAGTCAAACAGTGCTGCCCCTCTCCCTGCTCCGAGCCCCCTGCATCCCATTTTAGTGCTGAGGAGAGCAGCCAGTTCTGCTCTGGGATGAGTATTGCTGTTACTAACAACTACAATTTTAGCAATGTTGAAAAATATCCCTTACCAAAAAAACTCCTGAGAACACAGCTGGCCAGTCTCAGTGATGGAGGGGAAGGTGGTGACATGTGAATTTAAGCAGCCTCCAGGGCTCGAGCTCTTCCAGGGAAGCTCGAGCAGCTGATGAACCACGAGAAGCACAGGACCCTTCCAAACCCACAGCCTGACAGCAGGTTTGTACATCTTAATTTCGTTTTGTTATTTAGCGACCGTGCTTTTCCTCTGACGTGAGCAGGATCAGGGCTTCAGTCCCTCCTTGTCACCTTCCCCTGGCCTCATCCAGCCCAGGAGGGGATTTGGGGTGAATCCCACCTTCCTCACTGGCCTGTGCTCAGGGGTAGCCTCTATCCTCACCTTCCTCATTTTTTTCTTTAGGAATACAATTATTTACAACTCCACTTCTTTCTAGCAGGAGATTTCTGAGCTAAAAATAGTCCAGCAGTTTGTTCCTTCTAAAAGACAGACCAGGTTTTTAAATGTTGATGCCTAAGAGAATAAATAAAACCATTCAGGTATTTCTCTGAGGCTGAGATTTTTTTGAGACCATACTGAGGTCATGGTAGACCTTTGCCTCCTGTCACCTGCTGCAGGACACCCTGTCCCCTGCTCAGGGACTGTCCGGCCCCCCAGCCTGCAGACCCCAGGGCAGGAGCTGGGCAGCCCCACAGAGGCACCTCAGAGGATCTTCACAGAAGAATTTGGGCTCGTCTGGGGCATTTCCCCTAAATCTGTTCAGGTCCACCCTGTGCTGCTCCCCGGCAGAGCTGTACAGCAGTGACAGTGCAGGTACGGAGTTTATGGAGCACTTTGGGAACTTCAGGGATGAAAGGCACCATTGACACCAGACATTTTAATTATGTATTAAATATAAGCCCTTTTGAGTCTTTTTGGTTAACCATGTTTGGGCAATTGGTCGTTTTACATCAACAGCTACAACTTTTCTGCCTTCAGTGTCCTAATGGGCACTTTCCCCCCACCCTGCCTGACCATACCACATCCCTGTTTCTGCTCTGAGTCTCTTAACTGGCTCACTAATTGCAAAATTTTTGCAAGGACTCTATGCTTCAAGAATCAAAGGGCACACAGGCATCCTGCTTGGGAGGAAAAGCTCTGGTCAGGTTATTGGGGAGGAAGAATTTCACACTTGTTCCTGTTCCTGCAGGATTTTCCTGTGAATGTGTAGGAAAGGAACTGGTAGAGTTACACATGGCAGATTTCACATTTGGGGTGACAGGGGGGCTCTGGCAGTGCTGCCTCACTCTGCACCTTTAGTTATGAATCTTGATGCACTTTAAAAACTCCAATTAATTTACTAATTATTCCTCGTACAGCCCTGCAATTGGACTTTACCATGAGGATAATGCCTGGGAGCAGGAGCTTGTGCAAAGGCAGAGCAGCAGCAGGATAGAATCTGAAGCCTTTCTGTCCCCTGCTGTCATCCTCCCTGTCCCTGCCCTGGTGACAGCGCTCCTGCCACCACGGGGAGGTGACAATTCACTGTCCCACTGCTGCCAGTCCTGCTGGGATCCAAGGCTCGGGCAGAGCTCTGCCCGCTGCCCACCTAACACCGCACTCCATCCAGAAGGCAGCCCCTACAGCACGCAGGTGCCCCTGACACCCACCTGGAGCACAGAACGGAGCCCTTTGTACTTTACAGCCCCCAAAAAACCTCCCCACGCCCCCAGCCCCCTCCCGGCTCCACGAGCGAACCGCAGAGCCAGCTCCGAGCTCCGTTTTTATGGTTACATTCCTCGTCTGTCTCACTAAACACACATTCTATAATTACTTTTCACTGCTGATTTATGAGCAAGCTTTACTGGTCATTATTAGATGTGCTTTGCTGTTTGAATGACATCTCAGCTCTATGAGCACAGCGAGTCAGGAGAGCCCAGGGTTTGCCAAAATATTGTTACCAGCAATATCTCTGCTCCTCCAGGGCTGCACCCTGGCTCATCCCTCCTGCTTAAAGCCAGGATGGAAACTTGTCTTTTAAAGCAGCAGAACAGGAAGATGCTTGTTCAAAGCTCCTGGCCAGAAATAAAGCATTTTTAGCCCAAAAAGCTGCCTACCTTGTGGTTCTGGTAGGAGGTGACTGAAATGAAGGAGGTCTCTGGGAAGACGTGGGTGCAGAAAGCCGTGTTCTTGGAGCCGAACGCGTTGTTCTCATCCGCCTTCACAATGTGCAGCCGGGGCTGGTATTTGTGCATTGAATTAAGGATGATCTGAAAAACAATTGATGCTAAAGTGAGAAATCCATTCAAAGCAGAAAAGAGACGAGCCATGGCTCTTGGACACTGCAGCAGGACCCAAAGCCCAGCAGAGCTCAGCTTTAGCTTTGCTTGCGAGTTAGAAAGGAAAATTTACACTCTAGAAATGCACATGAACCAAGGCACAAAAGGTATCTGCAGCTCTGGCAAGCAGAGCTGGACTTAAAGCTTTCCTGGTAAACCCTCATTTTCCTATTGCTATTGGACAGAACCAGGCTGGGTGGAAAAAATGTCATAATTTTTTTTTCCCCCAGCTCACGCCGAAGCTGTACAATATATAATTCACCAGCAGACTGGTCTGTAAAGATTCCTAATAAATACTTTACTGAGCTGAAAAATACACAGTTTAGCAGAGGAAAAAAAAACAACACAGAAACCACAGAGGGAAAAAAGCTAGAAAGCTATTTTTCTTTTATCTGCTGGTAAAAAAAAAAAAAAAAAAGTAAAACTACAAAGCAGCAGATTGGTTTTTCCTGCTGTTTGTGGAGTGGCTGAGTGTGGGTGGCTGGTCCGGGCACCTCTCCCCTCCTCGGGTCTTGGCCAGGGAAAGGCAGGACCAGCCAAGGGATTTTTAACGGAGGGTGCCAGGGGGGCTGGGGCGGGCTGAGGTCCAGCAGGGATCACAGGCTGGCTCCAGTATGGGGTTTTTTGGGGGAGCTTTCAGGGCTGAGAGGGGCTGCCCAGGCTCATCCCAGCCCGGCCCCCAGCACTGAGACTCCACAAAGAAGGGATGTGCCCAGACACTGCAGAAGAAAATGGCTTCAAGAAACGGAATTTCTTTTAAGAAGTGGGATGGTTTTAAGAAAAGCCTTTATTCCTTTTACTGGGCAAAGAAGAAATGCTGCCTTCTTGTTTTCTTAGCATAATCCTTTCCAATTTCCTCCTTCTGCTCCCAGCTGGGCTCACTGAGGCCGGCTGCTCCTGGGGGAGAAGATCTCCAGCCAGGCTCTCAGCCCTGGGCTGCCCAAAGCCCAGGGCAAGGACAGAGACGGGCAAAGGGACAAGAGGGGACATTGTGAGGGGTGGGGTCTTCCACTGGTGGTAAATAAATGGATGGATGGATGAAAAAAGTGATGGGCGGATGGATGGATGGACGGATGGAAGGATGGAAGGAAGGATGGATGGACGGATGGAAGGATGGAAGGAAGGATGGATGGACGGATGGAAGGATGGAAGGAAGGATGGATGGACGGATGGAAGGATGGAAGGAAGGATGGATGGACGGATGGAAGGATGGAAGGAAGGATGGATGGACGGATGGAAGGATGGAAGGAAGGATGGATGGACGGATGGAAGGATGGAAGGAAGGATGGATGGAGGACGGATGGATGGATGGATGTGCACACTGCAGCACAGCAGCATCACTTCACACTAACGATGGTTATAGCCTATTTTAAATGAAAATTACCAAGAAGCAGAAGATTTTCGCTCTGTGGTTGCTCTGTGTGTTCAGGAACCCTTTCTTGTCCATGATTCCCATGGCCAGGAGAGCTCACACAGCAGCTCCAGGTGCTCCAGCCAGGATGGGAGGCAGAGCATGGGGCTCGTGCTCTCTAAACCCCCTCATCTGCTGCAGGTCCCCCTGCCCACAGTAGCTGCTGCATTGTGCACCACTTAAATGCAATTTTTACTGTTGACATTTTCCAGACAACCCTCCCTGCTCCCCAAGAGAGAGAATGAGGAATTTTTGGCATTTTATCAGCTTTGCATCAAGCCTCTGAACCACTTGGTGGCTGTTGATGTGCAGGGTGTAGATCTGAGAGGCTCGGCTCAGGTTTTGGGCTGGAGCCTTTCCTCTGCTTTCATGTATCAGCCACTCATAAAACAAAGTAACACCCGAGGGACCAGACTTTGGTAAAAGAAGGGACATTTCAATTTTCAGTAATTAAGAGTTGAGCCATGCTGATAAATAATGGTTGTCTGGAGCAAAAGCTGGGCTTTGCTGAGCTCTCCTCACTGTCTGTCCCACGCTGCCCAGGACGGGTGACCTTTCCCCAGAGCCAGAGCAACCCAACTTCAGGGTGAAGAAAACAACTTTAAACTGAGATTTCCAAAGGGAAAATCAGGATCCCAAGTTTTGATACACCCTGCATGAATAGCCTGTGTTCCCCCTCCAAAGCAGGATCCACTGGGCTGTAATGACCCCTTTAAAAAGAGAAATGTATTTTTAATAACATCTTCAAAGTCGAGGAGTCCAAACAATTTCCAAAATGAACAAATGAACTTCCTGGAGCCTGATAGAAGAATTCAGGAAAGGATTTCTGACAGATCGTCAACGTTTCAGTTGTGGCTGCAAATCTGCCTGGAGGTTCATCATGAAAAAAACCCCTAAATGGCCTAATTCTGCCACTGCATTTACGAGTTTGGGCATTTCTGTCCCTTGCACCAAAGTGAATATTTGCCCACCTGTCTCAGCGTAATTCCTTTTGGAATTTGAGTGTGTGGCTCCCCACCAGCTGCACAGGGGATTTCCCACATCTTTTTGGGGGACAGCAACAACTCCCTGCATAAAACCAACATTTTACTTAAGAACAAGAACTGCAGAGAGGCTGTGTCTGCACACAAATCCTCCTTACTGGTGCTTGGTGTAATCCCTGTGCATTCACAATCCCTACAAACCATCCCAAAAACCACCTTTAGCCGCAAAACACCGCGTCTGAGCAAAGTGAAATGCCAACAGTTCAGGCTAAATAGTTTTCAAGGCTGCTTTGGAAAGCTAAAAATACACAAAACAAATGTAAATTCCACGCCAGTGACGAACATCAGTGGAAAGATTAACTTAAAGAATTGTGTCAAAAATGAGAAGTATTTTAATTGATGGGACAGAGCACTGAGCAGTGACGTAGGAGCCCTCAGCCCCAAAGGTGATGCTAAAACAATAACTTTGTATTTTCCTGCACTTACCTTTCTCATTGCAAGGTCATGGGGAGATTAATTCGGTGTCAGACAGTGCCACACGCATTTTTAAATTGTTTTTGTACAGAAAAAGTAGAGAGTCTGGGATGGGTTAGCTGCTAAAAAAGAAACGGTGTTGCCTTGTCCTGCTGCTGAAAATAGCTCCTGGTGTGTTGGTTAAAAGGGAATTTGAACATGATGAAGGACAAGGAGACAAAATTAGGAAGGGAAATGGGAAAAACAGTGTTTCCTGAGGAAAGTCAGGAACTGAAAGTCTCTCTCTGCAACTTGCTGATCTTGTCTATTTGCTTACAAAAAACCAGCCCAGACATGGATAATATATATATATAAATAAATAATATTATATAGATCTAGATATAATATTTATAAATAAATAATAATCTTTTTTATGTATTAAAACTAAAATCAAAACAAACCAACAAATCAAACAGATATCCCAACCAGAATCCTTAAATTAGATGGATCTCCCCTAATTTAGGAAGTATTGGCTCAGCATTCTGCCACGGATTCCATCTCCCACCACCACCACCCCAGCACTCTCTCTGCCTGGAAAACACACATTCCAGGAACAAAAATCGATGCTAAAAGCAGGGAATGGCATCCTTCATCTCTAAGAGCATCACTGGGGAGGCACCAGAAGGCTGCAGTGAAATCACCTGCGGGGACCCCGTGGTGGGGACCCTCCTGGGCTGCACCAGCTGAGCCCCCCAGAGCTCCTGGGTATTCTGAGAAAGGTTTTGCACCTCTTGGCTGCTGCCCCTGCCCCTGGAACTGCCCCGGTGCTGGCAGAGGAGCCAGAGCATCCCCAGGGTGATGTCACTGCTACCCCCAAAGGCACACCTGCTGACCAGACTGAGACAGCCCAACCCCAAAGTCCAGTGTCAGCTTACACAGACACCCTTTTAAATTTTATTTTTATTTTCAGCCCCCATCTCCCTCCTTTGTGCTGCTCACACACTTGCAGCTGGAACTTCAGCTGTTACAGAGCTCAACTTCTTCATTTTTTTGGCATTCCCCAGTCAGCAAGAAATGTCAAAAAAAAAATGGTGTCATTTGGTCCTTTCATTTAATTTTACTTAGGAAAACAAACACCTCTAACTTCTAATCTCCCACACTGCTGAGTAATGTCAGCTCGAGGGCTTCAGCCAGTTTGGAGGATGGGGCCCAAAGGCCACGAGCTGAGCAGGAGAAGTGGTGCCACATTCCTTGTCACAAGGCAAACTGGCCTTGAAATCACCAGTAAAATGCATTTACTTTCATATGAAATTTGGGGAGTTGATTTAAGAGCTCCCTGTTTCGCCAAGGTATCAGATGTCATATGATGCAGTGGTTGCTATGGCAACCCCCCTTTTTATATTGAATAGTAAATGGCTACGAAAAAGCCACATAATTTTATGGTTGCTCCCGGGGGATCACATAACTAATATAAAATCTTGCATTTTAATATATTTTCTGCTTCTTTCTTCCTTCCCTCTATTCTTTCAAAGTGAAAAAGCCTTTGAGCTGAGGCTGGCCCCGGTCCCACATTGGGACTCGGAGCTGCAGCGCGACGGCCCGGAACAAAAACCTGACAATCCAGTTTCTGGCATGGAAAAAATGGTGTTTTAATCAAGGAGGCTCTGCAGAATCATCCCAATTAATATTTAGAGCGTTTGGTGGTATAAGCCATCCCAAACCGAAGGGGTTTTTTAGGAGTGAATGGTTTGGAGATGCTCCATCAGCACCAGAGCAGGGATGGGCCCAGGGGATGTGGGATCACAGTCCCCTCTTCTCCCTGCATCCACCCTGGGACCCCAGGGACACCTCACCCCAAAGCCAGCCATGAAAATCACACCAACGTTTACAGTGGGAAAGACCCCTCAGATCACCCAGTTCAACCAAATGAAACATTACACTCCCACAGCCTCTCCAGCAGCTGAGACACGAGCTCTAAAGCTCCCTGGAGCTCCTGCCGTGGATTTTGCCTTCCCAGGGAAGGATTCCCCTTGCTCTGTCCCGAGGCAGGGCCAGGCTGCAGCCCCCAGCCGGTCCCAGCCAGGCTGCTCCTGCAGGGCTGGGCGGGAGCCTCCCAAATCCACGCGTTTGTCCTGGCAATCGGCACGGGGGGAAGAGGAGAAAGGCTGGAAAATCCTGGGAAAAGGTTCAACATGAGCTCAGACAAATAGTTCCTTACAAGATGGCCAAAGCTGGGATTTCTGGGTTTTTTCTCCCTCGGTCCTTTTTCATCTCCCATCAGCTGGAACTCATCGGGCGTTTCCTGGCCTCGGGACGCAGCTTTGGGGCGATTCCACCTCCGCTCTGGCACGGGAGGGTTTTTCTGGGCAGCCCCCGGGTGTGACATCCCGGGACACCCCATGTGTGACCCCAACACTGTCACCTGCCCTCCTGGCCCCCGGACAGTGACCTCTTCCCTGCCCTTCTCCAGGCCGGCTTCATCCCAAACGAGACCATTTCGGGATCTGATTCCAGTTAAATTTTACCCAAATCTGCTGCATTTGACTCACATAAACCAGCAATGTAACTACAAAAAGATTTAACAGAGAGAAATAAATCTTCTTTTCAACCACCAGCCCTACTGGCCACTTCTTCCCCAGCTATTTAAATGGAATCCATCCACCCCTGTGGAACACACACCATTCCCAGTGGCACACAGCTCTGCTCCTTTTTTTTTCCCAGCAAACAATGTAAAACTTCACATAAGACTTTGTAATTTATTTGGGCGCCACTATTGCTCTGATTTCCTAAAATGAATGGGTACCAAAAAAAAAAAAAAAAAGAAAGAAAATAATACAAAAAAAAGAAAATAATCTTTTCATGGGTATTCTTTCAGCAGAAGGCTTAGCGATGCTCTGAAAAAATTACCTGCAAATTTAGGGCTGGACAGAAAAGGGTTTTTCCAAGGTTTAAATGGACTGAGAAAAAAGGTGGTTTTGTACTGGGAGAGATTTTATAGATATAAAATAAAATAAATAAATA
>VWPU01016583.1:0-74825 GCA_013398955.1 Callaeas wilsoni | reverse complement strand
GGCAGCTTTGGGCACCGCTCTGAGCATGGCCAGCATGGCCTGGGCACCGCGGGCGGCTGGGACAAGGGGCACAGGAGCCTTCAGCAGATGGGCGGTGTCTGGTTTCTCTCCTTGCAGCCGGGCTCTGCGGATGCTGAGGCCGCTCTGGGCTCCGCCAGGGCTCTGCTGCGGCCCAGCCCCGGGCCACAATAAGCCAAGGAAGAAACGGTGTGACCTGCAGCAGAGACTTGCTTGAGCATTTCAACAGTGCAGCTCAAGTTTGCAGAGTGTACACCTCCAAGGGAAAACATGACACCCCCCAAAAATAAACTTGTTCAATAACTTCTGAAATGAAATCAATCTAGGATGACCCCAAATGACATTTTTCAGCTTTCTCAAGCTGTAGCTCAGCCCTTCTCTGAACAGTCCTCTCCTCCGCCTGCCTTTTACTTCACAGCTGCTTCCTCTTTTCCCCCAGTGAGTTCCCATTGCAGTCTCATCACACTGTAGCCCTCCTTGATGCCCCTCACCACGAGGAAGACTGAGCCTCAGGTTTAGGGACTCATCCTGTCACTGGCTGAAGAACAGCAGTGCCTGGGTGGGATTTTTGTGTAATTCAAACCTGCTCTCCAGCCTTCAGCTCTCCTCACTGCCGAGTTCCCACTCTCTTTTCCTCATCCTTCCAACAGGATGAGCCCTGTGAATCCCTCTGACCCTCCCCACTCTTCCCAGCCCACCCACCCACCTCAGTTAGGCTTAAGCTGAAGCTTGTCTCCTCTAGCACACCACTCCAGTCCCCTCTGCAGGGAGCACCAGGCCCAGAGCACAGCACACAACAGTGCAGTCCAGACCTGGACCAGCTCCCCTCCACCCATGGCTTGGCTGTTTGTGGCAACTAAATGCTCCCTGTTTCCAGCTCTCACTGTAGGATGGCTCCAGGGCAGAGCCCAGCCGGGCTCCCACTGCATCCCCTGAAGCTCGGGGCAGACAGTGGTCCCAGAGCTGAGGTTCATGGTGAGCACCCAGAGCTGTGGCTTGCAGTCAGTGTTTGCAAGTGGTGTGCTCTCATCTCCTGCAACTTGTAGGGACAACAACCTGTGCAGCCAGGCCAGCACTGCCCCTCTGGGCAGTGACAAGGCTGAAGGTCTTTCCTATTGCAGAGCAGCCGGCATGAGGCCTTAGCAGGGCCTGGCAGACGTGGAGCTGGATCTCGCCTGCTGTCCAGGACTCGCTGCCCACCAACTGCCCCACTCGCCATGCTCCGTTCTACAGGCATAGAAGGGGCTGTCTGTGCAAGGGTTTCCACAATGTCTGTCCCCATGGGCATGGAACGAACGCAGAGAGTGGAAGTGTCAGTCACGCTGCTTGCACATGCCTTCCTTTATAAACGAGACACATCTATGCACACCCCTACGTATAGATATATTAAAAGGGTGGGGATGGATAGAGATTTCCCACAGAGCTCTAATTTTGGCATAGCTCACCTTGTAAGTCAGCAGCCAGGGGACTTCTTTCCCAACTCTGTGTGAGTAGGTGTCCAAAAGCTGAAGTGAGCAGCATTTAGAAGCAGTTTCAAGACTTCTAGGCAGGAAGTGGAGCTGACAACTATCCGCATAACTGGCCGTATTCATCGGGATGGGCTACTGGTTCTTTAGGAATATGGCACAATGAAGACACGAGACTTGGAAAAAACCACAGCTCTTTGTGGATTTGTGCAAAAGGGGGAGCAGCAGAAACACTTTGTGTCTGCTCGTGCCGACATGAGGCCCAAGGCGCTGCGGTGGCAGAGGGTGACCTGGGCTGGTGGCAGGTCAGGTCCTGTGCCTTGGGTCTGACTGAGGTAAAGTTCTCAGGCCTTACAGTGCTGTGCTTTGCAGTAGTAGCTGGACGCGTGTTGATAACAGACCAGTGTTTTGGCCACTGCCGAGCAGCGCTGTCCCTCTGACACTCCTTCCCCCATCAGAGGGGATGGGAGTGGGCAAGATCCTGGGAGGGGACACAACCAGGCCAGTTGACTCAAATTAGCCAGCGGGATATCCCATACCATATGACTTCAGCTCAGATATATAAGACCTGGGCTGGTGGCTGGTCAAGTCTTGTGTCATGATATCAGGGAGTGGCACAGGACAAAGCTAGAAAGTACACACAACCACACTGATGAAGTCTTTCTGATGCTGCACATCCCATAGGAAAACCTGCTGTCACACAGTCAATGGGTATTTATAACTTTTATTTGCAATACTTTAGGTCCAAGTTTCAAACTGCAATATTTTTACACTCAAGACACAGTCATGCACAATCCGTATTTCAATTTCCTATTGCTTCAACCACAATTTAAAATAACTTAATATTGGAAACAAAACCCAAAATCTTTAAAAAAAGGATGCTGAGGTCAGTAAGATGGATCCATGCCATCAGCACATTTACAAAGTAAATAACTTAGTTCTCTTTTTAAAAAGATCAGTTACCTCTTAATCCAAAGTTACAGAAGATTTTTCACTACACATTTGTTTTTTTCTTTCATATTTTTTTCTGTTTTTTCTTTTTTCTTTTTTTTAAACAGATAACACGTCCTAAAAAAGGAATGTACAGCAAAATGAGATACATTTCTGATAAACAATGAAAATGTAGGCTCCTCCTCTGTTTACTTTTGTCTGGATACCCTGAAGAAAAAAATCTAGCAGACACCAGCATAGGTGTAAACTGGTTGCTTTGGACTAAACTGGAGTTTAGCACTGGTGACATCCTGATCCAGTCAAGAGTTGCAGAATTCTTTTGCAGATCTCGAACCATGTGTTTGCAGGCACAGCACCTGCAGTGCTGACGCACCAGTACACGACAGTAACTCTTTTATTCCCCCACAGAATTTGGGCTCTGCCCAAGTAGGAGGTGCTACGGTCCTTTGCTCCTCATTCCCGTGTGGAGCAGCTCCCTTCCCGCAGGCTGAGCTGCTCAGGCAGAGCCCGGCAGCTCCTCGCGCTGAAGGGCTGAGGCCTTTCCCCCTTGCTGTGCTACAGATGGATTTAGCAGCTTTGCTTAACATGAGGATACACAGAGCGACCAAAAGCAGTTGCCTTCATACAGCTTAAGCTCAAAGGTCAAAAATCTCAAGAGACAAGGATGGAAGAGACTCACGGGTTGCCTGTTTGCTGTGCTGACCCACTTGTGACCGGCCCAGCTTTGTGTGAGCAGAGTGAGAAAAAGGGGCAGCTCCCTCCCACCCAGGCAGCCAAGGGACCCCTCCGGCCCCGGGGCTTGGGGCACTGTCAGCACCCGCTGCTCCAGCGACCGCTTCTGCTGGCACTGACAGCAACGACCAAATTGCCGCTGACACCAGAGGGAGCAGCAGCAGCCATGGAATCTGAGCCCTAAGCCTAGGGCAGGGCTGGACACACACAGCGTGCAGCAGCAAATGGACCTTTCAAAACGACCTCCTGCCATTATTCCCTCCCATTTGCAGAGGTGTCACACAACCTGAGGCAGCTGGGAGCCCTCAAAGCACTGACTGCAGATGGCAGGCCCCGGGCTGCTGGAGGTTTTGCAAGGAACGGAGGTGAGGATTCCCTCCCCATATCGAGCTTCCAGATGGAAAAGGCTGCTGTGACCAGGCAGCTCAAAGGACAGAGAAATGAGGGTCTCGACCACTTTATCTGTGCCAGTAACACAGTCTTGGGTAGCAGCCACTGAGCACAGGGGGAGCAAAGGGCACAGAAAGAGGGACAAAACGAGTCAAGTGCAGAGACTGGAAAGAGCGAGACCTGGGAGAAGTAACACGCTGCTTCATTTCACTCTTTAGGAAAGCTCGCTCCTGTTTCAAACCCCTGAAAGGCATCAAGGGCAGAGAGAAGGTTACACATAAACAATACTCATGTTTTCACACACTCACCCTCTCAGTGTTCCAGAAAAAAATTGGATGAAATGTATTCTTCTCTCCGAGGCATCTTGTTCAGCATGAGCAGCTCAGCATTAGGAGCTAAAGAAGCTGAAGCCTTAGGCCACAAGAGCTGACCAAGAGGAAACTTTTTGATCAAACGAAAGTTGCTAACATGGACCTAGCTGAATCCAGCAGATAGAATCACAGAATTGTAGAATACTTTATGTTGGAAAAGACCTCTGGGTACCAGGGTCGGAACCTGTTCCAGTGGCTGGCGTCCATAAACCTGTAACACCAGGGAGTTGTGATTCAAAGGTGTGTGCACGTGTCTGACAGCTCTTCTGACCTGCATTCACGGCTGCCAACCCAGGCCATGGCACCCAACCACACTCCTTTTGGCCCTGTACCCAAGTTGGGCGAGGCAGGTGTTATTTGCAAGCCTCCAGCAGCTGCGAACAGGGTGCCACCAAACAGAGCAGAAGGTACCTGACACACAGGTCCTGAAGCTGATGTGTGGTCTGCTTGAAAAATGTGCAGGGCAAAGCCACTGTGACCAAAGGCTATGAAATCAATTAGCAGTTTTCAATATTATCAACTTTAACTAATGATATTGCCCCCAGTTTCCTCAGTCAGGGTCAGATTCTCGCAGAACTCAAGTGCTTGCCTGGGGGAATTGCTAAGCAGCAAGAACAAGTTTTGCAGGCTCGTGCCCATGTGGCAGCCCAAAGGGCACCCATACAGACCATATGGGCATCCCTCATCCTCTTTACTATAAGACCATTTTTTCTTTTGAGATAACTCTTGTAACCAAAGGTACACGCAGCCGTTGGTAGGCTCAGGCCAGTGATGGTTTGCAGGCATGAGGCAGACCTAGGATTATGGCAGTCAGCTCTAAACTGCATCCAGAGAAGAGATAGGTAAGTGAGAGTCTGCTTTTTCAGTCAGGAAAATAAAACTACCCTGTCAGCTCAAGGACAGACACAAGCAAAGAGAAGTTTTAAAGATCCCTGAAGTGCAAATCACACTCGAAAAAAGCTTGGATGGTTTCTCTTGAAAGACAAAAGTTATCCTTTGTCCGTTTCCCAAAAATTTGGGATAAAATTGAAGATATTTAGTTTGTATGGGGAGAGGAGAGGGGAAAAAAGAAAAAAAAAAGGAGATGAACGCTTATATTTATAGGTCTTCATGAACCCATCATTAAGTTGCTGCACATCTGGGCATGAATGAACGGTCCAAGAGGAAACAGGAACACCAGGAAGGTGTGTGGACCACTGGTAGCACTCAGTAAGGCAAAGCTGGCACTAGAGTGCATGCCCTGGGTGTCAAGCAAAGAAACACTGGCTCCTGCCTTTAATGGCAGATGTCACAGGGCTCTCTCTGGCTCTTCGCTCACTGGATTTCCTCGGGACTGGACTAAGAAATACAAATATTGACATGCTCAGTGTGAGGAATATTCAGTAGCCACACCAAGGATTATATATTGGAAATAACTGCTGTATGGACAATAGAGTACGGTGACATTTCCTACAACTAGAGGACAGGAGACAGGTACTTCCCTTCTCGTGGTGACTGGAATGTGCTTAATTTTTGGTAGCAGGACATAGGCAAGGACTGACTCAAAGACCTGCCAAAGTGCAGCCACTGGCCTCAAAGAAACTCAGCACAAACCCTTTTGTTTGTAGTGGAGTTCTTTTGTGTGTAGTGGAGTGGCCAACTAGTAGCCAAAGATGAAGAATAAATACACATATATTTACAAAAGCACTGGACACAAGAAGTGAGAATGTAACCCCAGCCCAAGTTTGGGATCCAACCCTGAGAGCACTGTAAGATCCACCCCCGTGCAGGTTCCCAGGAGTGCATGCAGGAGCTGTATGGAATTTTACATAGGCATGGTTATCTTTTTTTTTCTTTTTTCTTAAATAAATAAACTTTTCTGTGCTTCTCAAACTTCCCTGACTTTACTGCTACCATGCTTCTGCCCCAAAACATATTTAAACCACAGTGAGCTATCGGCTCATTTTCACACATTTTCATTGCAGGGATGGGAATCATAGTCAAGTTCTTGGATGGGGTATTTCACTGTTTAATTGAAAAATGAAGACAATTAACCAATCTTTTAAAACCTTGGAATGAAAGTGTCTCAAACTTTTAGTTTTCATTTTGCAACAGAAACAGACTATTTCTAATACTTCAGAAATATATATAACTAATTGCTTGATCTGAGGATAGCAGTTAGAAAACCCGAGGTGGCTCCAGAGATTTTACAGTATTTGTCTCTTTCCTTTCTGCAAGGTCAGTGCTATTGTAAATCCTAAAATACTCTGTGAGCCTGTAAGTAATGTACAAGATGACCCCTTCAGGACTGGATTTCTGCAGGTTTGTGTTGTTGAGTTTTTAAAAAATACTTGTGTCTTTTCTACATTTAATATCCGCTGCAAGGATACAAACACAGTTGCCATCTTTCAGTATTAGTGAGTGTGAATCAGCACCAGAGACTGTCCCAAGCACGGAGCCACAGGGATACTGGAGGTACATTCCCTGCGTGTCATACAGTCTCAGCTGGGCAAGTACAGTCCATGCTGAAAACAGCCACTGGCAGAGATTATTTCTGCTGAATCTTGTCTGCCTCCCAGGAATTGGTTTTAAAAGAAAAATCTCTAGATTTGCTGATGCAAAGAAAAAAGAATACAATATTTAATAAAATAAAAAGTAAGGCCTCTTAGGACAGCAGTTGTCTTTAAAAGGTCAGTGCCAACAACATTCTGTATGCTGAGGCATGCACTGATTAGAAAAAAAAAAAAGCTACCATTTGATTTCCTTATTTTTCGTACCTGCTGTCTTTTGGAAAGTTGTGGTGGTGGGTTGTTTTTTTTTTTAAAGTAGAGATGCTGAAATACTTATAGGTAAAGGAAATATATAGGAAATTCCCCCTTTCCCCAATCAAATAGAGTAGTTTGTCAACAGAAGTATTTAGACTGTATGTCCAGCAAACATGTGCCATTACAAAGTGCTTTCCTTTTAAAGGACGGCTGTCTGTTCTTTTATGAATAGGAAAAAAAAAAAGATATACTGGAAACAGAAACTGTCACTCATTTCTTCACTTCTTACAGGAATACAAACATATTTCATCCTGATGAATGCTTTACACATTGAGGGCAGCCCATCTCCAGCCCGAATTACTTTCGCAAGGAAACTTCTCCTACAGACACAGATCTTGAGCTGACAGACAAAAATGGGACCTCATAAGAGAAACAAAGTCTTCTGAACAGAACAGAATCGTTCAGGTTGGAAAAGACTTCTGAGCTCATCGAGTCCAACCATCAACCCAGCACGGCCAAGTCCACCACTGAACCTGTCCCCAGGTGCCACATCTATATATCTTTTAAATCCCTCCAGAGATGGCAACTCAACCACTGCCCTGCGCAGCCTGTTCCAATGCTTGACCATCCTTTTGGTGAAGAGATTTTTCCTATCTCCAATCTAAACCTTCCCTGGCACAACTTGCAGCCATTTCTTCTCGTCCCATCGCTTGTTATTTGGGAGAAGAGACTGATTCCCCCATTGCTCCAACCTCTTTTCAAGTAGTTGTACACTGCCGGCTCATGTCCAGCTGCTCTTGACCAGCACTCCCAGGTCTTTTCCCATCAGGCATTTTCCAGCCACTCTTCCCCAAGCCTGGAGCTGCAGGGGGTTGCTGTGACCTGAGTGCAGGATGACACTTTGCCTTGTTGAACCTCATCCAACTGGCCTTGGACCAGCAATCCAGCCTGTCCAGATCCCTCTGCAGAGCCTTCCAGTCCTCCAGCAGATGAACACTCCAACCCAGCTTGGTGTTACCTGAGGGTGCCCTCGATCCCCTCATCCAGATCACTGATACAGATATTGAACACAGCTGGCCCCAGTACCCAGCCCTGGTGCACCACTGGTGACAGCCCCAGCTGGATGAACTCCATTCCTCACCACTCTCTGGGTCCAGCCATCCATCCATCCAGTTTTTTTACCCAGAGAACAGTGTACCCATCCAACCCACGAGCAGCCAGTTTCTCCAGGAGAAAGCTGTGGGAAACACAGACAAAGGCTTTACTAAATTCCAGGCAGACACATCCATAGCCTTTCCCTTCATACCCTAGGCAGGTCATGCTGTTGTAAAAGGAGATCAGGCTGGTCAGGCAGCACCCGCCTCTCACAAACCCACACTAGCTGGGCCTGATCCCGTGATTGTTCTGTATGTGTCGTGTGATGGCACTCCAGATGCTCTGCTTCATGACTTTTCCCAGCACTGAGGTCAGGCTCACAGACCTGTAGTTACCCAGATCCTGCTCCCAGGTCTTCGTGTACATCAATGCCACATCTGCCATAGTCCAATCACCTGGGATCTGCCCCTTAGCCAGGACTGCTGGTAAATGATGGAAAGGGGCTCAGTGAGCTTGGATACTCCTGCCCCTATTTGCCTCCTGCTGCAGCTCTGCCCCAAAGCAGAGGAGTTCCTCTCCCTGGGCACATGTCCTACAGCTGTACTCACGCTGCTGCTGCCAGGACTGGCCTAAGAGCAGGGCACAGCCTGCAGCTGACACCTGGCTGGCAGCACAATCCCACCAGAGCTCTGTCTGGGCCACTGCATGGGTCATGGTGGGTGCAGAACTTAGAGAAGACATGGCTTTCTGTTGGGTGGACACCTTTGCTCCCTGGTCAAGCTGGCAGGGCTTCAGCACCTTCCTGCATCCCCTTCTGCACCATCTGCTGTGCTATGGCCTGTTTGCCTGTCCTGGCCACTCCCACTCCCCAGGGGCTTCTTTTATGGGGGGAAAGCTTGGCATCCATTGCTCCAGGTTCTGTCAGCCACTGTCGCTCCAGCTCCTGGCAGCTCCCTCAGCTCCTCCCAGTGTTCCCCCAGTTCAGGAAACCAGAGCTGCTCGCCTCAGCGTGTTATTTGGCCATCTGAAAAATCGGACCTGTTATGCTCCCCAGGAAATGAAGAAAAGTTAATTCCTGCTTAGCTGCGGTAACTCACGGAGGGTTGCCTCTGCCTGTTGCCTCTGCCAAGGACACTGCGATGGCCAGCGCGAGCGACGGCAGCAGCAGTAAGGACACTTGCCACACATAGACTGCAACTGAGCAGGATGCCAAAGCCAGACAAGCTCCTGGCCTGATTCGAGAACAGCCCAAGCATCCTTCATTCCTGCTGGCCAGACATGAAGGCAGTGAGTGCCTGAAAGGCTACTTAACCCCTTGCAGGACCAGGCCAACATGAAGATCAGAGCAGAAAGCTGTTTTACTGTGGGAGTTTTTTTGCTCACTGGGTGCATGTTGCTTCAGTTGCTGTTTCGAAGGTCTTGCATGAGTTGTACTCCCAAAACACAGCAACAAATACGCCATGCAATTGCTTTTACTGAGTGAAGCCACACTGTGTCTTTCAGAAACAAATAAATAAAACACAAATTGCATACTGAAAGTATTCTGCTCCCTTGCAAATCCACTGACTAGTCAAGCACAATCCTCAGGCACATCCCCAATTCCATCTCTTGCAGCAACTCAGTGCTTCATGGCGCAGTGCTTGCCATACGCAGGACAGCAGAAAGCAGGCTGGCCTGGTGCCTCCAAGTAATTCTGCAATCCACTTTGTATTTCACACCTTTACTCTTGCTCAGTGCACAACTCCAGGTTTTAAGGCGCTTTTTCTTCCAGAGCTGGCTGCTGCACTGGCTCCTGCAGATCTGAACTGTGCAGGTTGTTCCCTGCATCAGTCTCGGTTCCCAGGGCAGAACTCCTGTGCCTAAGGGCACTCACCTGTGCAGGAGCCTGCAGAGCAGCCTGGCTCCCTTCCCCTCTGCTGAGAATTCTGCAGACATTACGAACTTTTCCCAGGAGCTACAAGACAGCTGGGAGAACAGGCACCCTCAGAAGTGACACCACTGCTCTACTCCTGCAGAGGCTCAGGATGGCCAATCCCACCAGGCTGCGCATTTCTAAGCATGGCCACGACTCCCCTGGAGAGCAGCCCACATCCAGTTTGGCTCTGAGACAGGAGGATTGGTCCTGTCCCAGGAAGAGGCACCCAGGGCCAGGCTGCTGCCACTTGTCACTACCAGCGCCTCCTTCCAGCCCGGCTCCGCCGATGCTCAGGCTGCTCTGGGCTCTGCCAGGGCTCTGCTGGGCCCGCTCTGCCCTCACATTGCTCTGCCAGCTTTGCATCAGACAAACCTGTTCCGAGCACACCGACTGATCTTTCTGCTGTTTCAGCTGAGTAAGACTCTCACCCAGGCAAAGAGAATGCAGTTAGGGGTACAAATCCAATTGGCAAGAACCGAAACACTACATAGTCCCAGCTGAATGCCTGTATCTCCACAGGATGTTTTGTCTGTCCCACTCTTCATTCCTTTTTGGTTGGAAATGCAATTGCACTTTCTTCCTCATCTAGAAGTACCACGACCGGGCAAAAACTGGCGAGTGGGCTGTATTCAAAAGGCAGTGCAGTCTGGAGATGATGAATGAAGAATTGCCCTTCTCCAATTCCAAACCATACCAAAAACCCCATAAGCACGACTTTACATCGTTAAGAAAGAACTGACAATTTAAAAGTGAATGTACAGCTTATTCACAGGGTGAGAAGGAAGGGAATCTTCCAACTGAATTTGCTTTACCTTGGAAATGATTGAGGCAGCAAAGCATTTTCTGTCATTACCTCTCTGTCCTTAGCCCCGATTCATCTTAAAAATAAATTAAGGAGCCAGAAAGCAGGAAGAAGACAAATGATAATTTTTTACTCCTTGAGGAACTGGGGTGGTCCTACCACCATGACTGTGACCGTTGGTTTGTTCATCCATCCATCTGTCCCGCAGCATGAGAGTTGAGGTTTTACAGAGTTTGTGTTCTCAGTCCTGCTCCGAGCTGGCAGGGCAGAAAGCCGACCTGCAGTGCTAGCGGCTGCTGTTCTTAATTGCTTCCTTCGCTGCAATGATCAGAGGAGTCAGGCTCGAGAGCGGCTTGGCTAATTTTAAAAATGGATGCTGCCCAAAGGAAAAAAACCAAGAAAGGTACCATTACTTTCCAAACTCAGCTCCTCACAGGCTCAAGAAGGATTCCACTCATTACCAGAAATACTCAGAAATAGGACTGAGGGGACCATCTGCACTTCCACCTTCATGTCCAGGACATTGCTGTCACAGGCAAACATGGCCCACATGCCTATCAATCCATTTTTCCAGGTGTTTTCAGCTTGCTGGGATTTTTGCCCTGCCAGTGCTCTGGGAATGCTGCTTGCTACTCCAGAGCTTTGTTCCCTTCAGGAAACTCAAAAGATTCACTTAAGTTCCTCCTTTCTAAAGACACAAACTGTGTTAATTGTCAGAAAAGATGCGTGTAAGTCATCCCTTAGGAAACTCCAATACCTCTAAGAAATGTTTAACCCAGTAGGACTTAGGCTCATGTGTTTTCTCAAGACCTGTACTGAGGTACATGTTTTCAGCAGCAAGTCAAGAGCAGGGAGACAAGTGGCAGAATGCTGATGGACTCAGCTCTGGCTTGCAGGGAGAGCAGTGCCTACCTTTCCCTCCCCTGGCCCTCCTGTGCTGGCTGGAACCTTCCTTCCCAGCAGGGACAGTCAAGTGGCATGTTCTGCAGCCTCCTCTCTGCCACAAAACCTGGCAGCAAACCTGGAGCAGCTTGACTGTGCCAGGAAGCAAACAGGGCTGGGACAAGTCCTGTTCAGCTCTCTCTGTTTGGGTGGCAGAAACCTCTAAAAATGGGGCTTAGTGGCAGAAACCTCTAAGAGAGGAGCAAGAGGGAAAAGCTGGGGCCCCCTCTGAGGCTCCCGGTGAATTCCCCACAGCTTCCTCCTTCCCACAGCCAAATCTCTGACAGCTTGACTGGGACTGCTTTTACTGGGTTCCTACCCCACCAACACCATTTCATGCCTCTGTACCTGGTATCATTCTACTTCAGTTCTTTTGCCAAGAGCTAAAACTGATTTTACTCCCAGAAGTACAAAACCGGGCCACAGAAATGACCAGGAGATGGAACATCTCTCCTCTGACGAAAGGCTGAGAGAGCTGGGCTTGTTCAGCCTGGAGAAGGGCAGGCCCTGGGGAGACCTCACCTTGCAACTCTTCAATACTTCAAGGGGGCTTGTAAGAAAGTTGGGGACACATTTTTTAGCAGGGCCTGCTGCAACAGATCAAGAGGGACTGGTTTTCAACCCAAAGACATTCAATTTAGATTTGATCAAATTAAGAATTTTTTTACAAGGAGAGTGGTGAAACACTGGTACAGGTTGCCCAGGGATGCTGTAGGAGGAAATCCATCCCTGGAAACATTCGAGGTCGGGTCATATGGGGCTCCAAGTGATGTGACTTAGTTTAAGAGATCCCAGCTCAGTCAGACTAGATGACCTAAAGGTCTCTTCCAACCCAAACTATTATAGGATTCTACTTAGTTTTTATTCAAAAGCACCAAAACCAGAGATTAATATATGGGGGGTCACCTGATGCCTTTATCTGATGAGAAAACTGATCCCTTGGACATCTGTTTCACCAGCAGTCGCTTCATATCTTACCTGGAGAAGCTCCTTGGCAGACCCTCGCCTGTCCACATCCATCTCCAGGCAGCAGTTAAGAAAGTCTCGGAACACAGCCGAGAGTCGCTCTGGGTTCTGCAGCTCCGGTGTCCCGTTTGTAGCTATCAGATACAGTGCCTGGAGACAAAGGAAACAGAAGATTGTTTCATTCATACTCAGAAATACTCACATAGACCCTATTTTTAAGCTCCAGTCTCCACTGGCAGCTTCTTTCCTGGCAGAGGGCTGGAGATGACTTTCATATATCAACAACAACAACGATGAAAAACCCAACAAAACCCCTCAAAAAACCCTGATGCAGCCACAGCTATTCCAACATCAAAATGATCTTGCCTTGACAGCTGATTTCATTTGCTGACCTAGTTAGTAGGAACTACATCAGCACATTTTACTTCTCCAAGTATTGACACAGCTTTACAGGCCATTTTAAAGAGTCAGTGTGGTCTAAATATATTATTTCAAAGGATTATTACATAAAATGCATCTCTGCAGTGCTCACTGGTCCCTAAAGTATGGCAGCCATAAAACAAAATTCATCAAGTTTTTTGCTCTGTTCCTGATAAAAAATGGTTACCGGATCAAAAAAAAAAAAGAAATTCACCAGCTTATTCCTTGGATAAAAAACCAGAAACATTTGGAGCCTCATGTTCAGCAGATATGTTAAGTTGCAAGCACAAATATATTATGATGAAAAGGCATAATTGGGCAGACAGAAGCCACCTTCAACTATCTTTCAGCAGTCTCTAAATTCCAAATCAGCTTCACTTATGTGGTAAAACTTTTTTAATAGTCTTATCAGAAAAAGGAGTAATTCCATCCCTATGGTAACCTTCCACTAATTTTAATACTCAAGTAAATGCATTAAAGACATCCCCATCCCAGAAACTGCCAGGCAAGAAACAGGAGGTTTTGGCAGCTGGAATACTGAAGGCTTGGTGACATGGAGAAAGTGGCCTGGGCTATGAAAGAAATACATTCACTATATATTACAAGAAATCCAACAACTACTGTGCGTTATCAGCTAAAAAGATTTTGCTGTAAAAAGCAGTCTTGCTTTACAAGCTTTCCTGTTTGGAGGCAGCTGAGACCTCTTATACAGCTCTCAAGAATATCTGACTGTGAATTTGGTCAGAAACAGGAAATCCAGTTATCTTTCTAACAGCTGACCTGAGGCTTCTTGAGAAGCACTAATCAACATGTGAGACTAAGGAAGCAGAGAATTTTCAGCATCCAGATCAAAAATGCTAATTCTTTTCACCTGTTTTTGCTGCCTTATACAAGGCAACTGCATTTTTTGCAAGTGAAATACGGATTCACAGGAAACAGAGGCAAAACTGTGATGTGTAAAGGTCTCTGCTGGTACAACAGGGCTGCAGTGACAGAGGCCTAACGCCACCCTTCCAGCTACAGTGCACTCTGCTTATTCAGCACCACTCTGAATCCAAACCTGTTTCTTTCTTATCCACCCTAACGAGATGACACAGTGCACAACACTCCACATGTGTGCCCTGGAACCAAAAACCCCAGGGCACCTACCAAACCAAAGGAAGTCTTCCAAGAAAGCTCAGGAACCTTTTTCTAAAAGAGTGAAAGACTGAAATTTGTGTAATTGATGTATTCTTTGCTCAAGCAGCTGGGAGGTATGTCCTGACCCTTCTGTAGTTTCTTCTTCTGTCAGTCTGCAATACACAGGCTGGGTGCCACAGACCAGAGAAAGCACAGCCTTACAGCATGGACGAAGCTAAACGTCATGCTCTATTTTAATTCTAGCCTTAACAAAAAATATGTATGTATACATATAGGTAAAAATTAATTTTCTCATAAATTCCCATAAAATTGTGTTAGGAATTAACTGCGCAGCATTTTGTTTCAGCTGTCAGTCACAAAGTTTTATCCTGGTATACATTCTTCCACTACTACACACTCATTTGGTGTAAGAACTGGTCATTTCATTTTAAGCCATAAGGATAAAACGGAAAACTTCAAAATATGCTCTTTAATACAAGTATCTGTGCTAAAAGATACTTTTAGAAATGTGTTTGATAATAAATAATTATGGCATTACTAGAACCAGTGATCTTTCCTGGAAGGTTCAGGTAATCAATCAGCACTGGTCTGAGACTGAAGAGAGTTTGGTGCCTGCAGGTACAGCTCCAATGCTTTTCATAAAAATCCCCCAACTGGAGGAGCATGGCACTTGAAAATTTTTGTTATTCAGAGATATGGCTCAAAGAGAGTTCAAAAAGGGCATGAGAAATTGCAAGCATTGCTGAAGGCCAAAGTGGCCATTTTCTGCACAGGCACGTGTCACTTCACCTCTGAGGTTGTCACAGTGATGCAATCAAAGCTGCAGCAGATGCTGATGTGCTGTAGGAACATTTTTAGAAATGGGCCTTTGTAGAACTAGTTCAAGCTGATGTGAATGGGATTTTATCTCAGTGAAGACAAAATATGGCAGAGGTTAGAAAGACAGCAGTATCTGATATTTCATCCTACCCTGAGAGGATTTTCATTAAAGTAAGGAGGTTCTCCTTCCACCATTTCTATTGCCATGATCCCAAGTGACCAGATGTCCACTTTGGGGCCATATGCTTTTCTTGTTACAACTTCTGGTGCCATCCAGTAAGGAGTCCCCACCATTGTGCTCCGTTTACTCTGCTCAGGGGTGATCTGAGCACAGAAGCCAAAATCAGCTGAGGAGAAAAATAAATACTGTTAAAGCCAGCTTAAATTATGAAACCAAGTAAAAGAACCCCCACTTTAAGTCTGAGAATGCACTGTGGAATCTAGCTGGAAAAGCAGCCATGCTGCATTTCCTCAGGGCTGTAGCCAAGGTAATATGGAATTGGGCACTTAAAGAAACCCTCAAGTTTCATCCACTGGCTTTTACTTAGTCACTTGAAGCTTTGAACTGTAACTCCCTCCACTCTGAAAGGGTCATACACAAAGCAAAGCCACTCCTGACTCGCTGTTTCCCTCTAGACCTCTCTGCACATTGCACCTGTGCCCTTAGCAGGGGTCCAGGCACTCCCACCAGCACCACTTTTGGAGAACCGGCCATCACTCAAAAGCAATCCCACATCCCACATCCAGGAATGATGCACTTGACCAAGAATACCTACTCAATTTGACAGATCCGTCCATCCCAAGAAGAATATTGTCGCTTTTGATGTCTCTGTGGATCACTTGGTTGGAATGAAGGAAATCCAGGGCTTGCAGGCACTGATATGAGAAAAAAGAAATGTAAGGGTAAAAATTCATTACATGATTTCATCACACAAGAAAGGAAATGGCTCTACAAGATTTCCCTTCTAGGGGAATGGTGAGGAATGGCAGAACATGGTGCTGTCAAGAGAAGAGCTTGCTGCTCCAACACTGTTAAGAGTCATGTCTTTCTAGAGGAAGGCACATATCAGCTTTTGAAAGAGAAACATCAATTGTTGCTACAGACTGTCCCCTGCAAACACAGACAGAACGACTGCTGCTGCAGTGGATCTGCTCTTTCTTCTCCACACAATGACAACACCACAGAAACAGAAGCATCTTGTCCATGCAAACAGAAGCACAAGTGGGATCCCTCACCTCCCGACAGACAGCAGCTATCTGTCCTTCATCCATACACGTCTCGGTGACAACATCGGTTAAAGAGCCTCCAGCCAAGTATTCCATCACCACCCACAGTTCATCACCAACAAGGTAGCTGAAAGGAGAAAACAGTGCTGTGGAGATGAATGTGCATAGCTAAACTAATGAATAATCATAACCTACAACTGATTCTTGTCTCCAGGTCACTTGCAAATGAAGACAGAATAAAATGAAAAGGACATTCCTTCTAGGCTACGCGCTTCTTGGAATCTGCACAGTCTACATGAGAAAGGCACATCCATGAAAAAGGAGATGTCTTAGGTGACAAGCAAGTGAAGAATGCACTTTAGTAACAGCAAAGATAAATCTGGAACCAGGACACATGCCACCAGCTGATCTTAACTCATGAATTCCACCATTAACCCCAGGAACGAGGCAACACAACTTTCAAAGTTATCCATGGGAGGAGGGTGCACACCACTAAGGACTGAAGTTGGTCGAATGTTTGGAAAACCTTGCAAAACATACATTCAGAAACAGGAAAGGCCATTAAAAAACTGTCAAATTAGGTGTTTCTGGAAACAAGAATTTAGTCTTCCTGGCATCCCCAGCAATGGAAAATAGTGGAAACAGCCCAAAGGAAAGAATTTCTAGGATGGTTTGTCAGCACTTTGCACAAGACACAGAAAATCTGATCAACTCCAAAAAAAGCAAACCCCAGAACAACAAAACAACATGGAAATACTTGGAACATGGAGCTGACAGACTGCTGTTTTAGTAAGATGTGGCTGGTGCAGGTTTTTGAAAACAGACTTCAAACTCTATATGCCAGAAAAGACTAATGCAGAGCCAATGCAATCTCCTCCCATCCACTGGAGATGAGTAGGGAAATAATAAAGAGTGGTTTATTATGTTCTGCAGTGGTTTTTTTAACCTTTGGCCTGCAGTGTGTAAATGAACATTCAGATGATAATACCAGAACAACTTACCTGTCTAAATAGTTAACAATATTGGGATTCTTATTTTCCCTCATGACCAGGATTTCATTGATAATTAGTTCCTTTTTGGGCTGCTGTTGAAGATTCATTTGCTTTATGGCGACCTAAAATTACATTAAAAACCATTAACCTGAGTAGTCTCATAACCCTGTTGCATAAGATCAGAATGAACATGCAATGGATAATTACATGACTTTTGATTGTATCACCTGCTGTTCTTGATTGCATAACACAGCAAACACAGACATATGTTACGGATGTTGTTCCATAACAAAAATAACAATCCCAGCACTTCCCAACTTCTGAAATTTTGATTTGCTCCTCTAAAGAATACTCTTTAACACAATTTACATTTGCAGTTATTGTCAGGGTCTAAAAAGAAATAATCCATGTGCTGGTATTTTATGGATATGCCCAGGGTTATAAGGAGGGCTTAGGGCTTTTAGACCCCTTGGAGACTCCAGTCTAAGTGTGGTTACCAAATGCAGCACGGCAGGTGTATAAGGAACTGCCAGTAAGATTCAGATCTGAATCTCTGCTGACAGCCAGAAATGAGAACTCAGGAATCTGAAGCTGGAGCCCCAAAAAGCAGTGGGATTCTCTGAGACACGACTTTGTCTGTTTTTGACTAATATGATCACTGCAATGGGCTGTCACTGAGACCAGACCAAAACACAACTGACTTCTTACCAGCTGCAGTATAACTGAAACACAAAACTGAGTCCAAAACATGATTTCTCCTTAATTATGTCTTGCATTATACTTTAAGACCAAACACACGATGGAACAAATGGTAAATAGTGTAACTGTCTGAAGCTGGGATTGAGATACATTGGGCCCGAATGATGGCAGCTGCCATCAGCTCATGGATGCCTTAACAAATTTAGTAATTAAGACTGAGACCATGTCCTTCTCTGACAGATAACACTGCCCCCCTTTTTTCTGGCAGTTCCATGGGCAAAGTCTTTCTGAAATCACACAATGTAACAAAGCTCTTTATTCCTCACAGCAACAGGAGAATCTGTGACCACCTTCAGCACTCTCGCAAGGCCTCCAATCACGACAGATCTTTTCATTTTACAAGTTGCATTGCTAACCAGTCTGTGGCCACATGCACAGGCAGATTTTATGGTATAAATGTACAGAGTTAAATTGTGCATCTAGACCAACATTCTCTGAAAAGCACAACTTGATGCACAACGAGGAACAGACACAGAACAATTTCTAAACCAATACTCTTATACTGGCAATAAAAATTATCTACTTTTTATGGCACAAAAGCTTGTTGGGATTTCTTAGCAGACTTCTCTCCATTAAAAAGCATTCAGGGATAATGTAATATGGTACCAGGGTGGGATCAACAACACTGCAGAAAGCACCAACCTGTTCTGAAGACAGAGTAAGTAAAAAAATTAATCTCTTAAAATTTGCCTTAAAAGCTATGGGTGAAGCATCGAGCCCAGCACAGAGAGCACCAAGGCTCTTACTGATTCTAGGAATTCACAGGCACCTTTTCAGGCATTTATGAAAACCTCAGATCCAGTGCTGTTGGAAAGCATATGGCCACAGTAAGTGTTCAGTTACTGAGGCACAGAACCACACTGCCCTTAAAGACCTTCCACTAAAAAGCTGAAGACAGCAGATGATGGATTTTGCCAGCTGACATTTGTCCATGCTTCACAGAAACAGGCTCTGCAGGAAAGCTCTACTGGCCACCCAAAATCTCCAGCCACAGCTCACACCAGAGGGGAAAGCACTCAACAGCTGCAGAAGCTGCTGGGATTTTTGACACTTACCTCTTGTCCTGTGGCGATGTCAATTGCCGTATAAACAGTTCCTGAAGCCCTAGAAACAAAACAGCAGGAGAACTGAGAAACACTTTAGTCCCTGGAAGTGAAAACCAGCCCAGACAGGAGAGCTCTGCTGCCTGGAGTGTTTATGAGGGTTCACCCACTCCTCAGCCAACAGCATGGCCATGCAGGGTGTCCAAGAGAAAACTGAGGTCCAAACTGAAGAAAAAGGGCTGGTGCAAATCTCCAGTGTACACACTAAATTATTTTAATTCAAAACCTAAAGGGGGGGGTGTCTACAAAAAGTGGAAAATAGTATGTTTAATTCTTTTCCATTTTGCTGTGTTGAATTTAGTTTCTTCCCCCCTTTTTCTTTGTGTGTGAGTGTGTTTTTTCCAAGAAATGTAACACACAATCCAGTTGGGCCTTCTCACACCTCTTATTTGAATCCATCTGCCAAACTCAGGCAATGTCACACAGTCACTGAGAACCCTGAACATATGACAGCCATTTGAGGAAAAGATCTAAATACAGCTTTCTCCAGCATGCAAGCAAACAATTTTTCAGCCATCCTGCAAGGTCACAGCTAGAGCAGGTTAAGGCATCTATTATTTCACACACAAATTGAGAAGGACTCAGAACAGAGGATCCTTAGAAAGCTTCTTTGTGTGTCAAGAACCATAGGCAGCTGCTTCTGTTGAGTGCACCTAACACATGAAGGACTCTTCATGGTGTCCATGTGTTGCTTCTGTGGCACACATAGGTTGTGTTGTAGAGCCATCAGAAATAAATGGTGTGTTCACCTGCAGACTACACAGGGTGGGGTTTGGTTTGCCATCTGCCTCTCCTTCAAAGATATTCTTCCCCTGTAATGACGTGAAGGGTCGAAAAGGCCCCAGTCAGAGGAAATTCCTTTGGGTTTCAAAGCAACTGGGGGCTTGAAAACCCCTCCTTCTGAGCTAAACCACAGCTTTACACTGCCATCATTTAAGAAGCCCATGTCTGTAGGGGCAGCGAGGCAAGGGAGAGCCAGGGAGGGAATTCTCACAAGCAGGAATGTGCATCCAGCAAGTGCCCCAGTGACTGAAAGTGCCAAAATCAGTTTGCTCCTTTTCACATGATTCCCTGGCTTGTTTGTTTACCTGCAGGCTGAAATATTTCAGAAGCAGTTTAATTCAACAGAGACCTTATGTCTGCATTGAGAGCAATATTCTCATTGGGCATGCCATGCGTTCTTTTAATATAAAGGCAAATGCATTTTCCTATGACTAATTGACAAGATTAATCCAATTTGTTTTCATAAGAAGTCAACAACATTTATCCAGAATTGCTAACATGGTGATGATTCTCCTGAGCAAAGTCGTATCAGACTTTATTTCAAAACAGCTCCTGAAATTAGAATGCTTTTGGAATGCTCCAGGCCACCTGTGAGGAATTTAGATAAAGGTAATTTAAGTAAAGCTGTGAATTAATTGCAAAGGCTTTGTGATTCTGCATTAAAAACTTTTACTTCTAAGTAACTCATTTCTGATCAGTAACTTTTAATCAGTTCTGCAGCACCTCGTGTTTACTGCAGTTAGTCAAGTGCCAGGACTCACCATTAGATCTGTGTCACTGTGATGCAGTGCAGCACAAACCAGGCTGCTCGTGGCTCCATACTAATTTGTCTTGCTACAAGAGCTAACACTGCTTGAGCAAACACAACCTCTTTATCAAGTGCTAGTTAGAACTAAGTTTCCTCTGGTGTCAGCAACATTTTCAGTCCTCAGCTAGAGACAGACGACAAAACAGAGACTCAGCACTGACCTGTTCTGCAGCACAGGCCTGCTGACTACTGTTCACTGCAAAGTGGCTGTAAAACCATCACAGTATTTATTAACTCCCCAGCTGAATGAAGCCATGAAGTGCAAAGTGCTGGACAAGCTGCTTTTCCTTACATAAGCAGCTGCTCCCTACCTGCAGTTCTCTGAGCAGCCACACCTCTCCCTGCCTTGCAGTGCTCTCATTAGCAGCTACTAAAAACCTGCTCACTTCCAACACTAGAACACTTCCCTTTGGCATAGCTGCACCCAACTCCTTGCAGAGGTGGCAGCTCAGGAACTGGCACCTGCATTAACTGAGCACATCAGCACCCGCCGAGGCAGTGCCACAGCCCAGCACTGCTACAGACACCCAAATCCCAGCCATGGAGCACTTTGGGTCCTCCTAATCATCCTGTTTTTGATTACCTTCCTGATGATCCTTCTCTTTAGGATCTTTTCCTATCACTATTCCGAAATTGGCCTGCAGTATTAGAGGCATGAGTTAGTTATGGCAGCACACTCACTCCTCTCCAAGGAGGCCATGCAATCTTCAGCCTGTACTAAAAGCTGGAGGAAATCAATTTAGATACCCTTTTAGGCCATATACCAGCCACTTGTCTTTCCACCAGTTGTCAAGGCACCTTTGTACAAGCTCACTCCTAGAACTATCAAAATAAAAGACTGTGAGGGTGATGGTCACATTCTCACAGTGACAGCAATAATTTGCTTCACACGCATGTTTATTCTGCTCTCACTTGTTCAGCTGACACTTCTTTTCTAAGAGACAGGCACAGCTTGAAGTATCCACTGACACTTTACAAATGACAATAAGAACCAAAGCTTCGGGTAGGAAGCAAGTTGGAATTTGAGAAAGGGTTTTTATGCAATGAATGGAGCATAAACACCTTCCCACAAGGGCCCTACCAAACCAGAGAGATCTAAGATAAAACCTGCCAGAGAAAGAACATGAGTGTGTCAGCCTTTCTGCAGTACATGAACTATTCTAGGTTAGCAACAGGCTACTCTGAGCTCAGACCTCACAAACAGTTAAGGCAGAAAAATATCTCCTGATGCCAGTAAACAGCTTCTGTCCTACACTGACAGCAGTGTCCTGGTGTTACACAGATGGTGCCAGTCCTCCTGGAACAACAACTCTGCCAAGGAAACGCTAATGGTGCAGGCAGTCCATATTTAAAATGCAAGTCAGATACCTAATTTTGAGGTAAGTTCTTTTGTTCTTCCCTCCTCACATAGGAAATATTTCAAATTGATCCAATTTACAGTAAGCAAAGCTGGGTTTCAAAAGGGAATGGCTTGGGTGATTATTTTCAATAAATGCCTAGAACCTGCAGGATCCACAAGGGATCTGCCATGAGGCAGATGATGTATTTTCCTCTGAAGTGCATTGGCACTGTGTCTATTACTGAATTTTTGGGTTTTACAACTCCTGCTAGAAAAAAGAGATTATTATTTCATCTCTGGTTTCAATTTCTAAACTATGTGGTTATAAGCCTGACCACTGAATATTGTTTTAAGCAAATATTTGAAATAAATGTTATTGAGAACCATCAGCTGACAGCTATCTGGTGGTAAGTTACTCTTTCAGGTAATAATGTTTTTTCTCCTTTCTCAAGCATGGTCATATTATTTTGAGACATACAAAAATGATTCCTCCTAAGAAAATAAGCAAACGAGAGCCACACGCTTGAGGGACAGGAGATCTTTCAGGTCCTGCTCCTTGCTGCAGACAAGATATTGTCAGCATCAAATTGTCTTTGATGATTACTTTTGACTACAGTTATAAATTCTAATCAGTACTGAGAGACAGGAGGATCTAAACCTGATCATATCTAAACATTGTTTGGAGCTTGCCTATCTTCATGCTTGATATTACACCAGCAAAATACCTGGCCCAGGGTTTTGCATAAGTAACTGGGATTGAACTTACCCTTGGCCAATTTTTTCAAATCGAGTGTATTTCTTCTTAGGATCTCCCACACTCACAATGCGCCCTGAAAGAAACAAAATGCAAGATTCTCACTTCAAAACAGAGATCCCACCTTCCAGCAGATCCGAAATGCAGCCCCACTGTCTGGGGCTTTGAGCCATTTGTGGGCAGTTGGGTAAGAACAACAACAGCAACGACAGAGGCAGCTCCACAGCACAGATGGCCTCCACAAACACTGATTTTCTACAGTCCTTTAGAGTTACCCTGACAGGAAACTAAACACAAGGAGAAACATTCAGAACAGACAGAGATCAGAAAACAACAGGCACCAATGCAAGTGCTTGTTCTCTACAAACATTAAGGAGAGCTGGAACAACAGCGCCTTTATTTTCCTGGGAATAAACACTCTGTGATTCAAAAAAAGGTTTAATACTTCTGAAGTTTAAATATAACTTGTGTTCATTATGAACAGGCACTGTTTTAGAACAGGAAGAGTATTGCAAGTGTTTCCAGGAGAGGAGGAGATAATCTCAACCTTTAAGCAGTTTGGCAAAAGAATGCCTTTATGTTTGCAGTGAACAGCATCTCATGCTGCAATCAAGAATGATGGGGTTTTAGAACCAGGGCCCCCATCACTGGTTTCCAGGCTAAGTTCTGAAGACACTCCTGCCCTGCACCATTTGAAGAACCACACTGCTGGCTTTCACCGTGACACGGACCCAGCACTCACACTGGGCTCACCCTCTCACCACCACACACACGCTGTTCTCCTCAAACCAGGAGGGTGGTAACAAGGACAGCAGTGCTCCTGGGGTGCTGGTGTGACACAGACAGCTGCCCAAAGGGATGCTGATCCCAAGCCCAGCTGATGTGATGCAGAAGACAGACCAAACAAAGGGCTGCTGCCTCTCGGAAGCTCCGTGCTGCAGGAGTGGGATGGTCAAGCTCCACAGTGTGAGCAGGAGGTTTATACCTTCTCATCTCCCATCCCTCCTTCTAGTCAGCTAGAAGAGAGCTCCAGAGTCCTCTAATCATATTCTCTACTGAAGAGTTATTTTGTAGTGAGGACCTGCTCTAGAGAAGCAGAATGAGCTTTGTTTTATGCCATGCATTTCGGTGAGATGGAAGTATGAGAAGTTAACCAGGTTCTAAAGGTGTTACATCCTCAGCTTGGGCTCCTGACTCTCCAGTCCATCCGACTCTTGCAGGCTGGCACAGAAGGGCAGGACCACTTCAGGGCACTTGGGACTGTGTGGGCATCCCAGGCAGTGGGCAGGCTCACCCTGCCATCAGCCCTGGCTGGCGTTCCCGGAGCACCGGGCGAGGGGAGCGAGCATGCAGGGCAAAGGAAACCTCCTCTCCTGCAGCTCCCATTAACACTCTTGCCAAGGGCTGCAAAATTGCTTTAGCAGGGAGAGTACCAGATGCCCTGTCTTCTTGCTGTGCTGGCAGGCAGGATTCCTGGCTAGGCATCCAGTCAGATGCCCATTTGGATGCTAAAGACCTCTGCTCCATAAAAATGGCCTGGACAGGGGGAAGAGGTGTTTGTTACTACTAAGAGGGAATGGTGCATCATCTAGTTTTGTTTTGGATGCACAGGTAAACAAATACGTGTTCGTATTTGTAATACAGGGATACGGCCAGATCAGCCAAAGGAAATATGCTGCAGATCATTGAAGTCTTTCCTTCCGAACTCATCTTCTTAAACTATTCCTGTGATGTATGTTCCAAGGTCCTTAGAAGACATTTGCATTGAGCCACCGCCTTAGGCTTCATTGTTTGCAGTCTATCAAGGAAACTACCAGACCAGAAAAACCAGCATTGTTTCTTTGATTAAGCCTTTGGATTTGTTTGAGTCTATCGGATTTTGGCTCTTTCATTAGACACAAAATATCCTAATTACTGCTTTCTTTCCTTCCCATCAGATTCCCAGCATCTCCGAATGGGCAAGAAGGTGTCAAGCAGGGAAAAGTTTAACTTTAGCTTTCAGTGGCATGAGCTCCACAACGGGTGATGGGGCCAGACTGTCCCACATGGGACTGTCTCACACCCTGTGGCTCACAACCCCATGAGCTCTGCAGCAGTAAATCAAACACTGCTCTGATTCTGTCCTGGGCTGGACAACAGGAACAACATTGTGCTGCCACTGCCTGGCTAGGTGCTATTTTCAGCAAGTTAATGGAACTGTTTATCTATTAGAACGGATATCAGAAGTTCATGGAAGTTCATTCACTTCAGAAAAGAATACAGAGAAGGACTGAAGAAGAAAGATTTTTTAAAATTATTTTCCAAATTTGCCACTAATTTTGAAGTTCAGATTTCCAGAGTTTTTCCTCAAGACTTGAGTAGCTACTTTCCCAAGGTAGTTGTCTGTGGCTGGTTTCCTGTGCCTAAGCCAATGTACATCAAACATTAGAGCATTAAAATCAACAAAGTGACAGGTATGCAGCTCCCACTCAGACAAGCACTCCTTGCTCTGGACAAAAGATAAACCTATCAGCTATTTTGATGTCTTTAAGCACTTTCTTTTATCAAGTCTTAAATTAAGTGGATAAGAAAGCTGAATTGGGCCAGTTCTGTTTTATAGTTATCAGCGGAACATAGTCATGATTTCATTACAGACAGAATTTTATTTGATCTTATCTCAATATTACAGGCTTTACTCACTAATAAAACTCTAAAAGCTCTAAAAGAACCCAAGTTATTTCAAGCAGAAAAGAATTATGAAAGCAATTTTAGATAAAAGAGGGCAGGGGACATCTTCCTAAAAGTAGCATAAAAACAGTTGTGGGGGAAGTAGGCAAGGTGGAGCAGTCATGCAAGTTAAAATAGAACAAGCACCACACTGCTTAAATATAATTAGTTCAAGACTCTAATAAAAAAGCATCATGCCTGTTTTCAGATAGCTTCATGAAAGTACAAAAATATTTTCATTGCCCGCATCACAATTTGCCCAAGGCAGACCATTCAGACCTTGCTCACTTGGTAGCAAATTGTTAAGAGAGAAGAAGCATGAAAGCATGTAACATTTCAAAGATACAACCCCCAAAAACTCCAAGGCTCAGTCCCCACCTGGCATATACAGCAGCTAGAATAAATGATAGACATACTTGAGTACCTGTAGATCTCATGGGGGAAGCCTGCCTCAAACATTTAGCATCAGCTGAAGAAGCAGAATTCCTCTCTCTATAAGCTGACACACCTGCAGGTAACTACCTGCCCTGGAATTTATTTCATTGTGCCCTCAGCTAAAGCTATTGAATTTATCCCTTAGATACTCCCTAATGTCACTGAGGTTCATGTCAAGCTGGTAAGGATGCAGGAAACTCTACGCAAGCAGCTGAAACCTCACAGCTAAGGAAGGCTTCAGCCTGGGCAGTCACAGCAGCCATCAGTGGCAGGGCAGGTATGGCAAGAAGGTTGAGCAATGGCAACCACTGAGAAACAGCCACAGCCAAACAGCACCCTATTACAAGCAGCTGCCCTCATTAAAGACACATTATTGGCTTTGTGATCTGACACAAGGAGGTGTAGATCAATCTGCTTTTTTTACTAACAGTTAATGGTAGACACAAAGTAATCTGGGCTCTGTTCTGAACCCAACCATCTAATCTGAGAACACTGCACTGGCAGCTATCACATGCAAGAAGTAAATTAAATTGGTTGCACTGCACAATCATGAAGGGCTTGATGTGCTTCGATAGAGTATGATCTGCACAGGGGTTGGGGTCAATGGTTAGGATTCTAATAGTATTAACTGGCTGGGAGCTAGCCATGAAAAAGTGCCATGTCATCTGAGGAATATATAATAGATGCTCCTTTCAAAGGAGAGCTCACTGACAAAATTATAAAATTCTTATAAAAACAAACTGTAGAAGTAGGAGAAGCAATAAAGGTTATGAAAAGGACAGCAAGAGAATAGCTGGAAGATGTGTAACTGTCTCAAGGAGAGCTCACTGAGGCTGAAGGAACCAGCTTAGTGCTGCAGTTGTCTACTGGTAAAAAAACTCACACCAATAAAAAACCTCCCACAAACAAAAACCCAAAAACTCAACAGATTTTTGCAAAGTAGTTTGACTCCAATGACTCATGAGAAGTTAGGAGTCTAAAGAGAATTTAGGAACCCAAACATCCTGTTCCATTTGGCCATTAGTACACAGGAGTTCCATATGTCACTCACTAGGTCACAGCCTTTTGCTCAACCAGAAACAATCTCTGCTTTTGCCTTTAGCACAGAAGGAAGCTCAGGCAAACCCAACCCAGTCCCAGCTGCCCTCAGAAGCAGCAGGAACATCCCAAGTGTTCTCTTGCTGCCTCGAAGCACAACTGTGACACGAAACTGAGAGGAACATTTGGTACAGCTAATGCTGACACATGCAGGCAATACACTGCTCTAGCAGACTCGAAATACCCAATACATACTCAGTTTCTCTAGGATCTCCTCATCTGTCATCTTGGATTTTTTTCGCTGCCGGTCTGTGTTTCTGTACAGAGTGTTTGTGTTTGAGTTTTCAGGTTGGGGAGTGGTGGCTTCTTTAGCTGGTGCTGGTGCAGCGGCAGGTTCAATAACAGAGCGTGTGTAGATCTGTGACAAGAAATTAGTTTGTGTCAGAAAGGTGGCTGGCAGAGATCCCCCTGAGATCATATTTCAAGTGCAAACCCTTAGGAAGATCATGTCAGTCACATCCAGGACTCTAAAACTGGTTTTGCTGTCCCCTTCTCAAACTGAACAGGCAAAAATGAAAGGTTACAAGTTCACGGACAGTTTCATGTTCACTTTCATGGATTTTCTGATATAGTCCATGGAGAGGGGCAGGTACCTTCAGAGGACAGTGTGTCCTATGTATCTTGCCAGGATATGAACTGCATCTTTGCACTGCTCTCCCTGCTGACAGGGAGCCTGCACAGCAGGACAAAGCAGTTCATTTTCACACTCGTAGCATTAAAGGACATGATGGTACCTCTTACCTGATACAAGGAGAAAGTCAGGGCCCCCACCAGAATCCCAGGAAACTGATACCGGAATGTGAAAGTTCAAACCCAATTTTCCCAGTGGCTGGAGTGAAGCTCTGTGTCATGACAGGACTCCCACCCAAGCACCTTCAGCCCCAAACAGCAAGTGCTGTCTGATCAGAAACTTGCAGCTCTGCACTGCACCAAACACAGACCTAAGCAAAGCTGGCACTTACTGATTTGGTGTGTTCAGGCCGAGGGGCGATAACAGGTGGAGGTTCATTGTCATCTTCCTCCTCTTCATCATCTTCATCCTCTTCTTCAGACACAGAGGGAGCCAGAGGAGGTTCTGATGCTGTTTTTGTGCTCTGTGGACAGACACTACTGTGAGTGACAGTCACTATCCTGCCACTTTGAAGCTTTGATAGCTGTCTACACCCTTAGTCTTCCTAGTCACCAGAGGCCAATCTAGACATGCACATGCTCCTATGGGCCTACGTTCTCAGTTGAACTCAGCACAGCACTTAAAGGTTTAGGTGCATTGAACTCCACCAGTCCCAGCTGCTTCTCAGAGGCAGGGGGTTCTAGCATGTCATCCCAAATTGGCTGGCGAAACAAAAAAATGAAAATGTGCCTTGTGAAGTGTTTACTAACTGGTTTAAAGCCGGCTACAACAAGCCACTTAGAGAACTGAAGCAAACAAAGGCACCATTCAACATATTCACATCTGACTGGCACTCCCTTTAAAATGCCATCCCTTTGGTCCAGTAGAAATACCAGTAAGGGAATCCACAGCAAACAGGGAGACTTGAGTCGGTAATTTTGGAAAGCTGCCGTGCTGACTGTCTCACTACTGCCTCTGTCTGCTAGATGAAAATACTACAGCATCTGCCAAGGTGTCCATACTCACTGGAAAAGCTACTGGGAAGGCTTACTCTGCTCTGGTGAACACCACACTTCCTCTGAAAAGTGTGTTTGATTAAAGACAAGGGAAGTGGCATCGATGGAAAATCTGAAGTGTGAATATTCAAAGATGATTTTAATTTCATTATACACATTTGGCTGTGTAATCACAAACCTTACACGAAGCTGCTTAACACTTTAAAATAAAAGCCAAATCTCCATTTGGTCACTTGCTATTTAATTCACTAACAATAACCCTAACAAATTTAGTCAGTATTAATGTGTATGTCACTCCTACATCTCTGAGATTGCTATTGCAATCCAGCATTAATTAGAGTGGACGGTTATTTAAAACTTTCCTTCAATGGTTCCAGTGAGTTACATATCAATTACAACCTTATTTATATTCAGTTATATATCCAGCTGTACTAGGGAGAAATCACAAATCTTCATAAAAATGGGATTCTAAATTTTTAGAACTAAATTAAAATGGGCTCATTAGGTGGTGCTGCATACTGTTGTGAATGATATACACCATGGCTAAAACCAACCAGCAATCTTCTGTCTGTTAAACCAGACTTTCACCTTTTTAAAAAGATCTCAAACAGAAAATCATAAACCAGCCAGGGAAAGCTCATGGCTTGCTCCACAGTTCTTAAACACTAGGAACATCAAAGGTTACTTTCCCACTTACCGATGGATGGGCTTCTATGTATCCATGGGCACTTTTATCTGCAATAAGCAAAGGAGAATAAACCAGATGCTGTTAGAAAAAAACCTTGCCTTTTTTGGGGACTCCCACAGAACAAGTCAACCCAAATAGAGACAGTTTATCTTTCACACCGTCCCTTCAGGAGCAACAGCAAGGAAGAGAACAAGACAAAATTCCAGACTGTGCCTATTTTTTGCCCTGTTTGCCAGTAAATAAAGTAAATAGAAATTTGGTCAAGAAAATGCAAATTTTCTTTAACTGTCAATGCTTCTGTTCCACCCCAGAGCTAAAGCAGCTTTTTCTCCTTTCCTTCACGTGTTTTACTTTTCTTCAATAAATTGCATGCATTCATTCTCACTAGCTTGCTGACAACATTTCCACGGAAAAGCTTCCTCAAAACCCCCCTTAGCCATGGCAGCTCTATTCTGACAAAGCATGAGAACAGCTCCTGGGTTCAGGAGCACACGTGAACTGTTTTGAAGTCTGCATTTCATCACAAAGGGAATTGGTGCTTTAGCACACAGTGTCAAATTAGTCAAATCCTTCAATCATGGAATTTGAAAAAAAAAAAAAAAAAGATGCTTTCTCTCAATCCTGGAGATAAGTGGACAATTTTTAGAAAGACTTCTGAGAAGCTTCTGCATTTTGGAAGTTGTCTCGGTTGAACCTTCAAACTGAGGAAATGACATCCACTGCCACAGATGATCCTGTGGAGGAAACGGAGCCCCAGCAGGTTACATTCCAAATGCCGTCCACACCCTGCTGCCTACAGACATCCCTTTTTTTAGCTGAAGCTGTCAACAGGCACTCTACCAAACTAATGCTAACTTAATCGCAATTTTGTTTCAAAATCTTGGTTCAGGTTCTAAAAACCTGCAACAAAACAAGGTCACCATTTTAACGACCTTTGGGGGGAAAAAAGGAGAAATGGAATTAATTTCAGGAGTATTCCACAATATGGAATTGGTTCAGGTTGCTTCCAGACCACTTGAATGTTGAACTTTGCTCTTACTTGTTTTGGAGCCTGACCTCCCCTGTTGGAAGATGTCAACTTACCTCCTGATGTAAAGCTCATGTATTTCTGGTTGTTAACTGTTTCTTTGGAATCATAAAATTTGAGGACATCTAGAACAGCCTGTGGGTTCTTCTTCTGCTCCAGTTTTGTTATGTTGGAGGTCTGTAGTAGCCTCGCCCACTGCTCTGGAATGCCCTGTAGAGGTCGAGCGGAAACAAAGTGGGTTTAGAGTATTTAAAATCTGCAGCCTCACAGATCTTTACCAAGATCCCATGCTCCCTGTAAGATTACTTGCAGAAATTTTGATTGACACCTTACAATTAAAATGAGATACAATAATTTTTTCTCTATCAAAAATCTAGCTAAAACCAGGACCCAACTTTAAAAAGAAAATAAAGTAATGACTGTGAGAGGAAAAAAAGGGCATGAAACTTCTCTGGAAATCAACTGTATTCTTCCATGGAATAATGACTTAAGGCTTAAGCTTGTTTGCCTGGTGATTCAGGGCAGACATAACAAGACTATTTTCTACTGGTGGACAACACAGCGTCTTTTAGGAGCTTTACACTGGACTTTTCATGCTTAGGAATGCAAACACGTTTTGCTGAAATGATCACTGCTGTCTGATTCAAAGGTAAATCCCACCCTGATACATTTAATTTTCAGCACACCAGGGAACACTGCAGGGTAAAGAATCTGCCTTTCAGCTCTCAAAATCATGACACTGAGGTGTACCACAGCTGCAAAGGATGTCTCTAGATTCTCTACTGCAAACATACAGAAACCAGGGACTCAGAAAACAGGCCGAGAGTGCCAAAGCCTTGGATGAATTCTTGGACATCTTATGGGTGAGGTGGAATTTGAAAATCAATCCAATCACTAAAAGCTCCAGCTCTACACTGAAATTTTATTGATGAGAACTTGCTTTAGTTATCCAGGATAATTCCCTAGATTTGACAGCCTGTCATTTCCCCCCTTCACTGCACAGTTGACATTGACCAGCGAATTGTAGGGCTCACTGAAGGAAAAATGACACCTTAGCCTTGGTGCCACCCCAACCTACTTTCATATAGCTTCTTCTCAGAAATTGTCCACAAAACAATGTGTGACATGGGCCTCCAAATTTTAGGATTGATGAAAAAAAGTGGGAAAAGCCAAGCAACAAATCTACTGCACACACATCAACCTGCTGCTGCAGTGCTATGACATCTCAAAGAAGCATTTGGGGCCTGTGACGCACCTCTGGGAGCTTCCCTGGGCACATCTGTGAGCCATAGAGATCTGGCTGTAATGGACGTAAATAAAGAAAGAAAAGAAAGTTAAAACAGAATGTGGGACAACTTAGAAGGTGGTAGGAGGAGGAAACCAATGGGCCAGAATTGGCAAGTCCCATCTAAAACGGGAGTTACGAGGTGGATACCAAATAGATCAGGTGGTAGACAGGCTACAGGAAGGCAGGTTTAGGAAAACAGAAAAATCACAACCGTTCCAAAGTTTGGAAGCATCATTCCCCCTCCTCTTGCTTTTAAACAGTTTTTTGCTCCACATAAAAATACATTCCTGAGAATTACTGGCAAGTGACTAGAAAAATTACGTGTGATTTCCTTTCTCGATTTAAAATTTAAAAAAAAAAAAAGAGAACGATCTGGGCTTTTGCTGTTTGCCTAGTTTTGAAGCCAGATTACCATTTTTGAATGGCTCTATAAAAGTTTTATCCAGGCTTGGGAGTTCTACAGCCCCAAGATCACCATTTGACCAGTGGAGAGAGCAGATGGTCAAAGTCAGATTGTGAAATCTGGGAGGTTGTGCATTGCCACAACACAAATAATCTGTGTGTGTCAGACTGAAAATCAGGATAATTGTGAAGAAATGCTTGATTAGATTAGGAACGTGCAACTTCTTTGGATCTACAGCCACAACTTTTCCCACTTACTAATGTCATAATCTAGAAGCTTTAAAAGTTTGGTGGGTAACCACATTTTCTTCTAGGTTGGGGATGAGGAAATGGTTTCAAACATGCATGACTTACAAAAAACACTCCCCAAAGGCCTGCTAACTACACTGTACTTCATTCAGAAAATGCAACTCCTTTTTCAAATAAAGGAACACAAAGCTCTAGCAACATGCTCCCACCCAATAGTTTCCAACCAATTTCATTCTCTGCTTTAAAACCCCTATTTCTTGGCAAATGTGGTTGCTCCAAGCACAGTGAAATGGAGATGTAGTATTTCTTCATGATGGACAACACAGGTTGGTACTCAAGCCTGAAAGCCGTAACTCAGGAGCCCATGCAACTGTGCATTGGGATGCATCTAACAGCAATCAGGGGATGCAGCTGGGGGCGATGGTTTGGTGTCAGAGAATGGCCCAACGCGTTGCATATAACCACGAGAGCAGGCACTACTGGCATGACAGCTGCAGTAATTCAAAACAAAAACCCCGTATGTTTGCACATTGATTGGACACTCCCATGGCACTTCCAAACTTTTGAAAGAGACAGACAGCATGATCACTAGACAGTGGGAATATCAGAACATGGTATGGGCTAGGTGGCAGTCCCTTTGCAGGGTGTACTTACCACATGACTACCCAGCTGATACACAGGTTCTATCCAGTCTGGGACAAATCAAACATGCCTAATGTGGTGTGTAATGTAATATCTGCATCTAGGATTAGTTGGGACCGATACCTAGTTCTTCATGGTGCAAAAATTCCCTTCCTTTGATTGATGTTTGACTCCACTGAGGACTACAGCATTAAGCCCTGTGCCGGCAAGCTGCGCATGGGAAGTCACCTGTCCCTTTGGTTAGTTTTGAATTGGTTACAGCCTTCTCAGACTGCAGCACTGCACTTCCACACTTCAAGAACAAGTCTAATTGCAAAACAGCAGACATCTCACGTCCACTGTTTGGAAAGGGAAAAAGATATTTTAAAAGAAACTGTGCTACAGTAACAAAGCTGGACCTATTTAGCCATGCAGAATTGCTTTGCTCTGTGTTGGCAGCATCTGACAGCAAAAAACCCCAAAAGATCTCTGATGCTAGAGACTGTTTTGACACACTGGTAGATAACAACATTCAAAATGATCCAAACCTTGATCCCTGAAATACAGATAGTGAGTGCTTGTGCTTAGAACTGAAGTGTGTTAAGCCTGACGTCCCTCCTTTCTGTTCCAGCTGGCAGGGCCATGAACTAACCAGGACCCTGACCACCAGCCAGATTATGAGAGAACATGAGTGTGACCCATTGTGTTTGCTTGGAGGCAGAAGGAAAAAGTCTCAAACACAGGACAGAAATAAAGGTAGAAGGCTGAAAGGAAGAACAGATATAGAATAAGAACAGCTGAACACACAGTGGGAAAAGAAAGGAAAGTGAGAAGGTGAAGACAGACAAGAAGAGATGCAAACACAGAAAGGGGAAAACAAAAGCATAAAGTAACATAATAGGATATGAAGATAAGGAGAATGGCACCAAAGATTAACCTGAACAATGAAGTGGCTACAGGGAAAGAAAGAGAGGAAGAAAAAGGAAAAATCAGGATAGACAGCAGGGAAAACACAATTTTAAAAGCTTTATGCAAAGCTTTATGCAAAGTTTCTGATCAAAAATGACCACATCTGGGCTTTTTAAATGAGCATTTAGTCAAGCCCTAGGGTTTGGCACAGAATAAATTTTGAAGTAAGATTTTATGATATCTATTTTAAAAAGCCTAATTAACTAGTTCACTTATTTTAAATGTAGCTGTATTTCCTAATTACTAAGCATAATTCAATTTCACTACTCCTTTGAAGACATGCTGTCATTAAATGTGTATTTTTTCTTCTATTGTTATTCCTATTGTTGCAATTGCTACTGTAGGACACAGAAAGTTTCCAGCTTTCTGAAATGTCTTTGTGAAACAAAAGTAGCAATCAAAGTAAAAAATTATGACGAAATCACATTTAGAGGTCAAATTCTGAAAATTAGCCATCCTTTGTCCAGGCAAATGATTTGTCCCATCCTGTTTGGTGTATGCAGCCAGTCAGCACTAGCACAGTCCACAGTGGTGATTACACAGTCTGACCACTCAGCTCACAGGGCACTACTGCTGGCAGCAGAGGTGCTAACGCTGCCTCTACCTCCACAGCTTAATGAAACGCAAGCTCACTGCCATCTCTGCTTTAAGGAACAATGGTTTCAGCACCCTACTAGTAATCTGAGAAAAAATGCTCTGAAGCCCCCTGCACACTTCAAAGAGCTTCCATCAGATTCGTTTTTCCCAACACTTCGTTGAGATTCAAGAAACAAAAGCTGACAGCTATTTTATTAATACATAAAGGCTAGAAACACTGATCACCTCGTGTATAAACACATTTTGAAGGATACTAAATTAAAATGAATGGACTTCCACAGTGCTGCTGCTTTCTGAGTGTCTCCAAGGGTTACCTGTGGAGCAGCTGGACTTTGCACTTGAGGCTGGTTGTCTACTATGCATGGGGGGGGCTTTTTTTGCTTCCCAAAGACACTGAATAACCAACCCTTGTAGCAGCTTGGGGGACTGGCAAAAGCATACACCTACGTTCTTCCTAGTTTTCATTTCCCACAGACACTCTGCTGACAATCCTTGGAGGAAAAAAAAAAAGGCAGCCTGAATCACAAGTTAAACACTCCAAATCCTAAGCTCAACAAATAAAAGTCTCTTTCTTTACAGCCTGGCTGCTGTGATCTGATGTTTCTGGCAATAGGAGGTTATTTTACCATCAAGAAACTAGGAGTTCTGGTAAATACACGAAATACAGCAGTTACTTACTGTGAATTCTCCAGTGACGGCATCAAATCCCACATGAATGGTGTGTTCAAAGTCTGAAGGAAGAGAGATCTCAGGACGTTCCTTCTCTTTCTTCTTGTTGGCTAGAGGCAAAATGTTAACAAGCACTTACTTTCTGAACAGCTTTTCATTTAGAACTTCTAACAATCAGGTGTCCTCAAGATAGTGTTTTAAACGTGGAAAACAAATCAATTAACATACATCCAACTTGAGAAACAGACCCAGGTTAACCAATGCCAGTCTGTCAACCCTCGTTGGGGAAGGTCTACAAGGTGCTACTTTATTTTGTTTTTCTTTCAGCCAATGTGACTGCTGCCAAAGCAAGCTGTTCATGAAGTAGCCTTCTTAGGCTATCTCTAACCACTTTGATTTCTATTTTCAGTTCTTTTTTTTTTCATTGAGTTTTCATATCTAGAAACTATTCCTATTTGACTTTGTGGGTTCCTGAAGAAGTAAATCACACAGGACACACGTGTGTGTGTGTCTGTTCTCCAACATGGTTTGAATTCATTCCAAAATCAGCCAAATCAGAGGAAAGGCTTTTTTAGATAACCATTTTTTTCCTACAGGTTCTGTGAAAACCAGCAGCTCATGTGGTGACTCCTCTTCCAACTGAAAGGCTGAAACAGCAGCTCTGTTTTAGAAAAGACAGAATCTGCCCAGCAACAAAATCCCATAAATGTCTTTGGAAAAGCTTTGAGTTCTCAATTAACTAAGACATATAATCATAAAATGTAGGCTTTATTAGTCTCCAGAATTTTTTTCTTTTTAAATCACTCCACCAGTCTTCCCAGAGTGTGGAGTATCTTACTTAAGCAGGCAGACTTGGAAGTCAGTCAACTTGCATATGCTTCTCATCTCCCTCCCTCTTTACAACCTTTTGAAAGTAACATCCCCTGTGGTCATCCATCTTCTGCACTTCTGACTGCTGACAAATGTCACTTCAGCCCAGTTTTATTGACTCTGATAAAGAATGAGTGGAATAAAGGCTGAGGGAAGCTGCCTTCACTCTCCTGCAGTGTTTTAATGTTATGTTTGCCAGCTCTGTAGATTCATCTAGGGGTCTCATCCAAGGCTGGACTCACTATGTACCAGCAGCCCTCCCAGTCCAGGTTTGTCTTTTCTCAGGCAGTAGCTCCACAAGGCCTCTATTTGCATATTTCTTATTCTACCTTACAGCCTCCTTTAGGAGGAAGATGCTCTGCTCTTTTTACTTATAGTCTATTCTGAATGCTTCTAATCCTTTCTCTGCATTGTTGCATTTACCCTCATTAAATAATTGTCATCTTTTGTCTGTGCTGCACACCCCTACACATTGTTCATTGATGAAATATTTTCATTTAGCATTCAGTAAAGATGGCAGCAATGTATCAAATACAAATGCAAAGGCTTTCCCTTTCTTTTATCACTAAGATGATGTTGTTTAATTTTCAGGACAGATGTTGCCAGTTAGAAGATTTCATCTGTGTGTAGATAACAAAACCGGCTTCTTCCACCTCATCATTTTGAAGCAAATGCAGTGAAAATTTGATTTAAAGGACTATCAAAATCAGTTCAAAACAGCAGTCAAATCTAGAAGTGAAATAAGGGATTATACAAAAACATCATTCCATCAAAAGCAGCACTTGTCCATTCTAGGATTCTCCTGCTGGTGGACAAGTGTTCCAGCTCATTCCCCAAGATCTGGCTCATTTGCTCTATGGACCTGTGCCTACCAGACTGTGATGTAACACCTATGGTCCAAATGCTGATACACTACAAATGAAATACAGAATTACACATCTCTTTACTACACCCTCGCCTCTCTCCAGTGTAAAAACTTTGATGTTTCTGTCTGAGCTCTGCTAATCAAATCATTTCTATTTCATGCAAGCTGGCAAAATTATATGAAAAGGCATGACTTCTTTGAAGCACTGACTGACTGGATGCCAGGGGTTTGTACTGAACATTCCTATTTGGTTTTCCTGTAAATGCCCCTCACAACACACTCCTGCTGCACAGTTAGCCATGTGGGCCTCCACACCACCTCAGCATCTATGACAGATTAAAACAGAACAAGGAAAGATTGCTCTGTCTTTCACAGTCTGCATCACCATCATCACCATTATGTTAAAGGAGCACTTGTTTGGGAGAAAAACGTGACTTAGCTAAGTGGCAGGTCTTCTCAGAGAAAGAGGGAGGGTTTGATCTCAAGCTTACGCCCTCCTGTTTGCTCGCCTCAACTCACTTTGTTGTTTCCTCCATTCCCTCTCCCTTCCACTGCCACTCACACTTGTCCTCCCATCCTCCTTCCTGATCTGCCTCACCCTTTTTTCTTCCTCCACTGACCTTTACTCTGCTGGGTTTTTCTCCTTCCCTCTTTTCTTGTTTTTCTGTACAGGAGGTGACCAGATGCTTAAAGGCCAGACTCTGCTCCCCTCTGCAGCCATGTCTAAAGCAGCTTCAATGGAAGTGGCATCATTCACCCAGGAACTTAACAGGGATGGATGTCTGCAAGGGGCATCTGAGCTGTGCATGTCGGCCTCCCCCAACTTCTTTAGGCCGAATGCTCTACAGTGCCTTCATGGAGCCCCCAGTGCACCCACAGTGTGAATTTATTTCACAGCAATCACAGGTGGTTTAATGAAAGAACAAGCCTCCTGTATCAAACAACTGGAAGAACCAAGTCATTTCTGCTGAGGTAACACCTCTGCTGCATGAAACACTACTGTTGTGACGCCACTGTGGCTCCCATCACCATGACGATCTCTGAGGCAGGAAGGCCAGTTTCACAGCTTCAGCAGAACAGGTTCAGCTCCACTGGAAACTTATTTCAGTTGTCTGTCTTGGCTTCCTGCCCTCAGCAATCGGGGTACCTTAGCCCAGAGACGGGAGTGAGAGGAGCTATGCAAGGAACATAGGCAGGGCAGGTGCTATGGGAAGGGGCAGGACACTACTGCCTAAATGGTTTATTTCAACTGTAGATGCACAGAAGGGCTCCACAGAGCTATCGGTGGCTTGCCAAAACAAGGTTTTAAACACAAGTGCTCAAACTCTAACTGAAAATGCTGCACTCCAGCAGGGGAGGGACTGCAAAAGATTCCTGGTGCCCAGGCACAGCAGTCCTGGCACACACCACAGCCTTGGAGAGAACACACTGTACCATATCCATCCTCACATCCCTCCTGTCTGGTGAACAAATGAAAGACAACAAAGTTCCTGCAGGTTCAGGCAGAAATACCCTGCCATCGTGTTTTCTTCACATTCTATTGACTTGCACCAGTGATGAACTATGGATTTAACATTGTGATGCTGCAAACACTGTACTAGATGAGAGCAGACATATCAATCACCTTTTGTTTTGTAAGCAGCAGTCTCAAAAACATGTCACAGAGTCTGTGAAGCACACACAGGCCAGCTGATACCCTGACCCACAAACCAACCCAGCAGTGAAACTACCTCAAGGGACTTGGCCAGTCAAGCTAAACTTCCTCCATTTATTATTTCAGCCAATAAAATTAAGCTATAAATCTTACCTGACTTTTCCTCACAGTCACATTTAAAATCACGACACTTGTATGTTCCCTAAGATTGCTCTGACTGGTAGTTAATTACATTTTTAATGTCACTGATCATTTCCAGGAGGGGTTGTTTCTGGGTTTCCCCTTTTCTGCATGCATTTCACACAGCATCTCCTACTTAAGAAATTCTTCCTCGGAGAGGGATAATACCACCCTGCTAGCACTTAGGGGAAGAAGTGATCCAAGTCTTTCCAGGAATTAAGCAAGCTGGGAGAGACTTTCATTTTGGCCTTTAAAAAGAATCAATTGAAAATTAATTTTGTTCCCAGAAGGGGACATTTGGGGAAACAATCTGCAGGTCTGCCTGAGAAATGGGCCCATCCAGTTACAGCCTTCACATCAGAGAAGCCATCAGGATTGCCCGTGGCTGAGGGGAGGAATGGGACTGCCACTATGCCTTCTACTGCCTGTGAGGAGTTTTGAATGCCAGACTATCTCCAGCTGCTCCACACAAGCTCATGAACCTCGTGAATGGGGCAGCCAAGCAGCACAGGTAAGCTGGAGCTCCAAGGGAATGACTGCAGCTCCATAGTTCTGAGTTCTCCTTCAAGGGACACTGATGGACACTGAAGGCAGAATCACTCTTGAAATCCAGCTGGCCTTCATGCTGCTGACCACAACCTCTGAGCCCAGCGTTTCAGCCAGTTTTCAGTCTACCTCACTGTACACTTATCTATATTGTACTTCATCAGTCTGTCTGTGAGGATACTGTGGGAAGCTCTGCTGAACACCTTACTAAAGCAGAAGTAACAACCATTGCTCTCCCTTCACCACCAAGCCTGTCACCTCAAGGTAAAAGGCTGTCAGTATAGTTCAGCACAAATTCCCCTCCACAAATCCATGCTGGCTATTCCTGACCACATTCTTATCCTTCATTTGCATGGAAATGGTTTCCAGGAGGATTTTCTCCACCACTTCCCAAGGACCAAGGTAAGACTGGCTGGCCTGCACTTCCCCAGATCCTCCTTAAAGACAGACTGACATTTGCTTTGTTTCCATCATCAAGAACATCCCCCAGTGACCCCAACCTTTCAAAGATAATCAAGAGTGGCCTTGCAGTGACATCAGCCTTGCAGGTGCAGCCCCATCAGTTCCCATGGCACTAGAAATAAAGAAGATCCCTTTCCTTAAACCTGTAAATATGCTAACTCAAAGCACACTCCTTTCCACAAATGCATTTCAAAGAATGCAACTGACATGCAACTGAAATGCTGTTTGCTGCACGTTTAAAAGACTCTCTTGCTGCATCCACATCTAGCAGGTTTTAAACTAAGCCATTCTGGGTTCACTTTCACTGCAAAAGGAACAAGCAACAAGAGCCTTGTTCCTGTTCCTGTAATGTAAGTGCATTAAAAAACCCCAAAGTGTCAGCATATTGCCCTCTCACTTCTGCGAATGTATTTTCACAAGTACACATCCTTATCTCTGTATTTACTGCTAATGCAAAGCAAAATCCAAAGGAAAGGATTCCCCAGCTTAACTATAAAGTTATTTTTAAAAGGCAAGTTGCACAACGTGTAACTTTTCATAGACAAGAAAGTAACTGACTGAACACCTCCTCCTCTTTTGAAATGTGTTTCTAGAGTAGTTGGAACCAAAGGCTTTGGTACCATGGCCTGCAACTGAAACAGAAAGAAAAGAGTGGCAGAAAGCAAACACGAAAACCAGCGACCACCAGAAAGCCCAGAGAAGGAGCCACCCATCCGCACTGCTGATACTTTACTTTTATCCCCTCCTCCTGGAAAGATGGAGCGCAGCCTGGCTTTCTTGTTCTTCTCCTCGGGGGCCATGGGAAGCGGTTTTGAGCTGTGGTTTAGTGCTGAAGAATCGCGATTGTTGCTGTTCATTCTCAACGGTGGAGCTGGAGGTTTCTCTTCAATATCCAGGCTATCGGACATCTTCAGCAGCCCTCACAGCTTCCTGCAAAGCACAACACAAAACATGCCTGTCAAGGGAGGATGCCAAGGCTCGTGGCCTGGGCAGGAAAGAGGGCAGGAAAAGCTTTCCAGTGCCATAAGAAAATCTCTCTGTTAGAAGTTTGCTCTGACTAAGGTTGCTGCTGGTTGCTGTAAATCAATTCAGCAGCCAATTCCTAAAAAGCAAGGTATTACCATTAAAATACAGCTTTTTCTTTATCCCTGTTACAGGTTTTTGCAGTTTGTATTTATAACAATTTCCCTGTAGTTCTTTACAATCCAAATTTTCCTCAAAAACAACTTCCAAAGTAGAAGTTAAATGATTTACTGAAACTACGTGGCATTGTAGTCAATCATTTTTTATGATGTAAGAAACAAGGTCTTCGTTGAGGGGATATGGGTAGCAAGCAACACTTTATAAAATTAACTCAAAAAAGACCCAAAAATAGAGTATAATTTCAGACAGATCAGAAGTGATGTGGGCTATACTGCATCTTTTTAAAGGTTATTATTCTACAGGTACCTTGTCTTCCATCCCCTAAAATCAATGTGGCTCCTTTTACAGAAGGCACATGCACATCACTGTGAATGTGCTCTGGATCTCTCCTCATGCTGATTCGCAGGTAACACAAGCTTTTGCTACTCTCTTAAATTTAAAGGGAAGCAACTTGTATTTCAGGTACAGAAGCTGTAGGTTTTTTTTCATAAGTATCAGCTAAACATGGTGACTGTCACACAGAGAGAGGTCCCGAAGCTCCAGAGGTAACAGCAGCACTGCTCTTCCTTTGGTCAGGTAAAGCTGCCATGGTTGAGAGTTTTTGGGGTTGCATGGTTGGTCTTGGGTTGCTTTGGGTTTTTTATTAGAAAGGAGATTAACATTTTCAACAACCACATTCATTTTGATATAACTGTAATTTTGCTAGATTTATGGCTGGTACATTAATAAGAAATAATGAAATCCACATTGCCTTAACTGACATTACCTTACAAGTAAAAGCTAAATGACCAACTGAAACATTTAGAGATGTTCACTTTAAACTGTTTTTCATTACATGGGCATTTTAGCCTTTGTTACCATTTTTAAATGACCACACATAAAATGATCACTTTTTTAAATTACTTGACTTACATTTTTAATTTCATGTAAATTAAATCCCAAAACACCAGTTTTGAAATTCAAAGCACCAGTCCAGTGAAAAGAACAACAAATGAAATATACCATCACATCTCTAGTTTGCATCTGTTCCCGAATATCTGGATCTCCATGGGCTCCCCCGGACCCATCCCAAGGTCACACAGCTGAAAACTCCAGCAACAGCTGGGTCCCAGTCCTCTCCCTAGCACAGACAGCATGGAGCAGCGATCCTGGAGATCCTGATTCACAAACACACACTTGAAGCTGCTACTGACCCCAGCTGCTCACCTCCATCAGGAGAGCAGTTTGAATGACTACCTTCTCAGCCATCTTCAACTGGTTTGTGTTAAATTAGTGACCTGACCTTTTCCAGCATCTTTTCCCTGCAGCAAATTAGGGAGAGTTCAAACAATTGCTCTGCTGGCAGATCAGTAAGGCGTTCACCACCCAAAGAGGATGTCTACTCATAGGCTCACCCTGTGTCAACTGCCAGACTTCCCCTACACCATGGGGTTGCTCACCTCCACCTGTAACTGCAGGTAACACTGAACCACAGGCAGCCACTGACCAGGTGTTGTTCTCTAGAGCTTTGCCTTCAGGCCTAAAAGCACGGAAAAGATCACACACTTGTAACTAATGGAGTCATGTATTGGAGGCAGCTGTCAGAGAGGAAGATGTGTCTGTCATTTGGACCCCACCATCTGGGAAAGCACAAGTGATCCTTCAGAAAAACCACAGTCCCCAGCATGTGTCTGGTTCCCAGGAGAAGGCTCTGCCCACACAGCCCCACTGTCCAGGTAAAGACGTGCTCTGGTGATGGAGGCACACAGCTCACCCTCCTGCAGAAGCATGTACACAGGCAGTAACGTGCTTTGTATCAGCCAGGAACAGCTGTCATTGTGCCCACACCAGAGCTCGTGCCAGTCTAGTTTTCAAGTACAGCCTAGCCTACTTACCTAGAGAACTAAATGCTTTTGTAGATTGGGGTCAAACAGTTAATATTACTAATCTTTGTGATTTCCATCCTGAAATGCAGAAGGTTTTCTAGTAAGGAAGGTAGGGGGGGTAGCCAGCAATGAAAACTCCTGTAAGGTAACAGGGAGATCCACACGTGCTGTGTTTGTAAGGGAGATCCACACGTGCTGTGTTTGTTATCCTGGTGAAGGGAAAGCCCATGATGCCCGGGTTTCTGTGCAGAGTTCCCAGCCCACGAAGCCCAGCAGAGACATCTGGACACAGCTCCCTGTTCCTCCAGCAATTCTCAAAGACCAGGAGCTTATGCAAGCGAGGCTTTTATTTTCTCTTTAAGCCACCTACAAATAGTTTTCCAGTGCCAAATACAGCCTTCAGTCCCAGGATGGTCAGTGTGAAGCCGACCACAGGAGCACCGAGGCACGTTTTCAGCTTGTTATCAAAAGCAAGGCAGTTATTCTGAGAAGTCCATTATAGGCCACAGTTTCAGTTGTCCCTCAGAATGGGACAACTGTATCTGCCACTGCATCTATTTGTAAACAATGCCAGTCTGCTGAAAAAGGTCCTCCCATGGGATTTCATCCCACAAAGAATACTATTAACGGTTTCTGGCCCAATTCTGCCTATGATGTAATTATTTCCAAGATTTTGAAAGGAACACTATATTTTGTTCAGAGCTGTTTCAGGCTCAGTTTCAAGAACTGCACAAAGCTCTTTTATTCACTTCTAAACCAGAAAAAAAAAAAAAAAAAAAAGAGGGGGGAAGATAGCCTAGAAGGTTTAACGGTTGATATTAACTTTCTAAAGCTGGTCTAAATCAAGACTAAAGCAAACCACAAAGCAATACACATCAAGAGACTTAAAATTTATGGTTTTCCTGATCAGAGGAATCTACCTGCTCTTCCATTCATTCTAATTTAGAGATTTTTCATGTACCACTATATCATGACAAAAGAACATTCACTATCACATAAGACTTCTTATTTTAAGTGTTTTGTACTGATTTACTCCAACCCAAACTTAGAGAAAACCTGTAAAGAATGGAGGGGCAATAAGATGTATTCAGCTGAGAAAACTCTCAGGTTTACATTGCAGATAAACGTCAACAGCAGATAGCTCAAGTTATACTCTGTTCTGGGGCCAGGTTTTCCTGTCATAATACAAGTCCTTGCTCCTGCTAGTCTAGTTCTGACTAACTCCATCAAAACCCACTATCTGTCTATTGGAAATTATTATCGCATATCCATATATTCAGTCCATCAAATTCTGGTGTTCTTTCTCTTTTTTCTTTAGGCTTTTTTTCATCGTTTAGGGGTTTTAGAGTGTGGAGTTTTTTTGGTAGGTTTGTGCTGGTTTGTTTTGGTTGGTTTGTAGGCTGAAACAACACAGCTACCAGAGTACTTGGCCATACCTCACCTGAGCCATGAGAGCCACCCAGGCTGTCAGCAGGGACAGCCTCTGGAGAGGCCAGCTGGTGCTCACCAAGAGAATGGAGTGCACAATCAACAGGATTTTCCTCATCTCAGTCCTCAAGGACCCCATTAGTGCAACCAAGGCAGTGCTGGTAACCCTTTTAAAGAAATTTGTAAGATAATCACACTTGTGCAACAAAGAGGACAGGTGACCAACAACTACCTACTTCCAGAAAGAAATCTTGTCACTGCCCATCGGCTTTAAGAAAGCATTTAAAGAGACAGACTGTTGTACCAAAATACAACAGTGTATTTGAGTGTGTTAGCCAGAGTTTCCCAGCCAAGTGGCAAAAGCTAAAATTAAATTCTCAGCCAGGTCAGTTGCTTCTACATAACTATTACAGGGTTATAGAAGATGATCCAACATCCATTTCCTTCCTCCTCACCTCTTCCAATCACCAATTTTGTTAAGTGAGAAGACAAACACTGACTTTAAATATATGGCATTCAGCTTCTCTGTGACTCAATTCCCCCTTTGCAAAAGCCTGTCTTGCAATATTTTTGCATCTAGTCCTTGCCAAGCTAGGAAGGAGAGGAAGGAAGATATTTGAAGCACCCAAATGTCTTCAAAACATAATATACACACAAAAGATTTGTTAAATTCAGTTCCAGTTCAGAGCAGAATCTCATGCTGGGCCTTGATCTCAGTAAGCTGTTCACCCCTGTGTATCTGGGGAACACTGTGGACAGATCTTGAATAGCTTTCTTAGGTTAGCCCTGCTATTTCAAAGTCTGCAGCATTCAAACATGACTGGTTCCAATTAAAACTCACAAATAATATCCTGTTTGCAGAGACACTGGTGTTCATTTTCAAAGCCTCAGAGATACTATTGCAGTTTGTGATGCAGCAAAACTGTCTCCAAGATCCCTTGACTGGAAGGAACCATGCCAATTTTCAGCCAGTAGTTTGCAAATGTAACTTGAAGATCCAAGGCTCACTCTTTGTTTATAAATATACTTCCTGCAAAAAGATATTTATTACTTAGTTGTATAGGCCAAATTTTGCTCCCAGTGACACTTATCCATTTCCAAAAATCAATGGTGATGTAACTGAGAAGGATTCCCTCTAGATATTGAGTACTGAGACACTCTGTTCAGGTATTTACAGAGTACTTCCCAGCCCAGTTCAGACTGTATCTGCTCTTCTACATCTGCATGTTTACTTGCAGTTTTCTTACAGCTCCTTTAAAGACCAGACAGTGAGTTGGACAGAACAGATACAGTCACAATTTCACTACTTTTGTGAAAGATGTTTACTGTCTTCTCTGCAAAACTTGGTTAAGTTAAAATACAATACTGAGGCCTTTATGATAAAAAATGGGCATATTCAGCATCAGCTGAAGCAGAGACAACTCTGTCTGGGTACTCAGGGTCTGTAACACCCCCAGGGCAGTCTGTGCTCAGCTGCTTCCACCCTCGGGTGCCTGCAGACCGTGGGCAGGTGTGTGGGGCTGCCTCTGCAGGCAGGGCACACACAGCCAGGGTGCCATGTGGAGTGAAGACATCTTTTTTAGGACCTCCCCCACATGCACGTGTTGCAAAACAACCACTGCATGCCTTCTTTATACAACTCTGAAGAAAAGGCTGCATTCACACAAACTACAGAAGGAATTATAACCCTAGAAATAATAAGAATGCTTCCCTTTCATACTGCCTTTCACACAACTGTCTCAAAGCACAATACAAACATTTGCCAATTAAACCTCCCCATTCCCCTCACAGCCAGGTAAACATGCTCTGAGCTGAACAAATCATTCAAACTGAGTAATTTCTTTGATGAATGTACTCTCTGTTCCTGTTTGCAAACACCCTGTAAGCAGCTTATGATTTCCTCCAAAATATTCATTTATTCAGAAGTTATCCTCTGTACTCGCTACAAGTAACTTTTGGCCTCTGAACTAGCTGTTCATAAGAAGCTCTCTGTGTGGAGGGGATATTTTGAATTCAGGTTGTATCCAAGTAAAACTACCTTGGTCACAAGTACTTGAAATGGAAACATCCATTCTGAGATGGGATAAACAAGCTTCTGTTAGGAATTGCAGCATTAAGAGTTTTACATAGTGACTTACTAATATTGGTTTAAAATTCCCTCTTGACAGTGCACTTGCAGCAATAATGAATACGGAATGCCAATGAATACAGAAGGTACATTCATGCAGTAGCTGTGAATTTAATGGTTTTGACTAAACATTTCTTCAAATTTAACTTATTATGTCCTTTGTCTGGACCTGGAAACACCCAGTTTAATTGCTAAGAGCTGGGAATGAAACATTGGAGCTTGTCACAACTGATGGAAATAACCTGAAAATATACTTTCCCCCTTGTTTAATTAGCATTCGACAGCATTTCTCAGTTCATGGCCTTCAAGGACCCATCTCCCCTGCTCAAACACATAACCTACCTAACTACATTTCTTTCCACAACTCTTCAACTCTTTCTCTGCATGCTGCCAATGCAACCACAGGCAACGCTTTACAAAATACATCTGGCTTTCATCTCCAAACACCCCTCAGCCCACCCGCTTTACGCGCCTCTTCCCACATGGTGAAACTGCTGCTCTGCAGACTCCCAGCACCCCGTACCTGCTCCCACTACAAAGGTTTCATGGCTCCTCACACAGGTTCACTTTTCCAAGTGCAACTAGTACTGGGACTTGCCCAGGTTTTCTCACTTTCCCCTTCTGTACAAAGCTGTGGCTGTTCAGGCTATGGCCCCAAAAAAGCAAAACAGAATTACTTTTGCATAGTAAAGCCAGCAATGTTTAAAGTCAGGTGTATATTTAAGGGCTGTGCTTAACCAGTGTCTTATGTGAGATAACATGAACAAGGGTGCTGAGGCTTCAGCATAGCTGCAGGATGCTGTGAAAGAAAAACTGGAGAGTTCCTCTCCACTCTGCTGGAGAACAGCCCTAGCCCAACTTATTTTCTTTGTGGGTGTTTTTTGATCACATCAAAACAAAAGCAATCCGTTCAAACTGTGCTCCTGCTGGAATCTTGGCCACTTACTAAACCACTTGAGCTTGGGATGGTTACATGACCTGGGAGGGGAAGAGGTGTGTGTACAGAGGGAGTGCAGCAGAGAAACAGCTTTCCCCATTAAAGCTTGTCCAGGCATTCAGCAATTACACCTCACCACAGCACAGCATGGAAAGGAAGTGCATTCCTACAGGTTACATGAAGTGAGCACCTTGCAGCATTGTAAAGTGACTGTTTTGATAGAAAAAGTGACTTTACTTCATATGGCAAAGGTTAGGGACATACCCTGATGATGTAGAAAAGCCAGCTGGATCACAAGGACACTTCTGCCACCCAGAGAGAGCAAGGGAGAGCTTCCACTCTCCTGAGTGCCTTGGGAAGTTAGGACCAGCACCTCCACCACTCCTACCCAAACTCAGACAGCTACATGGGTATTTTTCTCACGTGTTTTTGAATCGTGGTTTGAAACAAAAAGGTTGTGCTCTAAGATGCTGAAGCTGGACACATGCCAAGACTGACAGAGCAATGGGCACTCCAGAAGCAGCTAACGAAGAAAAAAGTGAAGGATACCACAGTCCCCCACTTTTTTAAAATGTAATCGGAAACACCTCTCTGGGATAGATAAGAAACTACGAAGATGTACCTAGAAAAGGCATTTATATGCAAGAGGAAAACAAAAAAAACCCACTGCCTGTTTTCCTTTTATTTACACAGCTGAAGGGCTCCACAAAGCTGGAAAAATTTTGATGTCTCAAAATCAACTGTGCCTCTCAAATATCCCACATTCCACAGGATTGCATCCTTTGCCCTTGTCTACACATGAAAGAGACTGCGTGAAATGAAATGCGGATTTAAACCATTGCAGAGAGACTGAAATAATCCTCCATATGGACCTTACTATCCCTATTTCAGGGCTAAGGCCTTAGGTTCACTTTTGTCCTCTAGGAGGACTCAAATGTAAACATAGAAAAGCTACTTAACAGAGACACCAACATCACGACTGCCACAATAAAATTTTCATTACCTTAATTCAGATTAAAAACAGCCAAGACAAATGGTTTGAATTCTAATTTGAATCAGCAACTTGGAGCTAATCCTGAAGCACTGTCCAAGACCAGGTATGAGATGCCAGCCCTTACTGTAAGCTACAGACAATTAAAATGGACCAGTCTGACTCCAACCCACCTGACAGGCAGCAATCCCTCACCACAGAAAGGCTCTGTAACAAGTTGTTGGATCTTTGGCAGGTTCAAGCTGAACACTTGTGGCTCACTTAGTCGACCAGTCAAAGCCCCAAAGTGGTCCAGGAAACCCAAATTTGGGCCTGCTCCTGGGAACAGTTAAGAGTGCAACAGCACCCTGAATTATTGATTTGCTAGGGTTAGAACAATACTCAATATGGCAGGAAGCAGACTCTCATTACATTCAAAAATTCCAACTGTTGCAACTCAGCACAAAAATTTCACCCCTTCTCTCATCTTCTCTGGCAAAGGCATGCTGAAGGTGAATCTGCATTAGCCAAGTAAGGCAGCAGGCTACCCCACATGTTCCACCTCTATGTGAGAAATGCCCAGGAAAAATCATGCTGCAGAATTACATCAATGTGAACGTTTTCTTTTACACATCCTGAGTGTCCCTTCTGCAGAAGATACAAATCTCCCTTACACCGATGTATCTGGAACCACATAAGGGCCATGTCATCACTTCCTGCTGTCAGAAGACTCTGCTTTTTTCTGTCAACACAGCTTCAGGATGCGCAGGTTGAACTGCCAGTTCTTCTGCTGGCCTTTGACAGCTTGCGAGTCTCTCTGCCATGTTCTCCTACCTCCTACCTGCTCTTCCCTGATTCCTGTGCCTCTCCAGTGTGTATCCATTTGGGTGTAGGGATTGTCTCCAAGTTCCATGCACAGGACCACACAGCGGGCTCTGTCTACACTCTCAGAAGAGTGACCTTCACCCACCAACCTCGCAGAATCATCTTAAAATGGACCCAGAGCATCGCAAGGCAGACACCTCACTTTTTATTCACACAGCCTGTCCTGCTGCAGCACAGGAAAGGCTGACAGCACTACAAACCACCAGCACAGGAGCTTGAATTTGGCCACTCTCAAGCAGAGTTCTGACCCACAGCTACGCCCAAGCTAAAAACCAGCAATCAGGGCAAAGCAATCAGAGGGCTTGGCAGATGTAAGCTTGCTCCCACCACTATTCTCTCTCTTACCTTGTAAACGGTATCAAAGGAAGCCTCTTCTTGCTTGGACTTCCATAACAAAAATTAGATACATAAAAAAGTCCTTGAGTTCATATTTTTGGGTGCCCTAAACTCGTACTGAACTCCAGCTGGTGCACTAAGGCTGCTTTTAATAAACCACTTGGCATCTTGCCTATTATGTTTTTAATTTTGTTTACATTAAAAAAAATAAATCAAAGTTTGGAAGAAGAAGGAAGGGTAAAAAAGAATAAAGGACCAGTTTCCCTGGTTTCTCTGCAGGTGTTGCTGCTTTCTCTGCTTTTCCACAGTTTATTCTCTGCTTGACACACTCCCAGAAGGTGTGCCATGACAAACACGACCCGCTGAACCCCCAGCCTAGCACCACTCCAGCCCACACTAGCAGTGCTCACCAGAGAAAGAGCCACGGCCCTCTTCCCTGCAATGGTCTCCACAGGCAGGGCAAGAGCTGGTTTTGCCTCGAGACGTGTGCAGCTCTCCAGGAATGCAACAAGAGAGAAGGCAGCCTGTCCTGACTACAACTACATGCTGATAAACCACTGGCCCATGGCTCATGGCAGGCGGGCCAAGCCAACCACCACCACAGAACTCTGGAAGAGACAAGGAAGCAGCAATATAATGCAATCATTGAAACCTAGAGACAGTTGCCATTTCTAGCACCTTCTAGTCATCTTTTAGCTCATTTTGCCTTTGCAATCCTTAGCTGAGAAACTTGCTGTAGTAAACAACACCAAACCTCTGTATCAGAGGATGAATCCGACATGTAAAAGACTGAACTCAAGGCCACCCCAGGATTGCCAGACAGAGCTGGGAGACAAACCACACTGTAAGAACAGAGAATCCTCTGGATATAGCTGCTGGGACTGGATAAAGACCACTAATAAGGAGAGCACAAGATGGACTTGAAACCTCCAAATCCCACAAGCAGAGACACAGACCAACAGCACAAGAGATTTGCTGTACCCATCTTCTCAAGGCATTATGGTATGTTTGGCAGGACACAGCTCCTACCTCCAAGGAAGGAAAAGGGCAAAGCCCAGGCTGCCACATGCCTTTCATGTGGGAGGGAAATACAGACCAGATTTTGAACCAACTCTTTAGGACACTAGGGCAGGAAGGCATCATATCCCCATTTACTTCCTCAGGGACAACGTTTTGCCTTTTATTCTTTGCCAGGCCTTTTATTTACAGCTGACTAACTTCATATATCTAATATTCACCTGCTACGTTAGTGATCTTATTGTGAGTAATGGCCTATCTGCCTTGGGGGTATTATGGATCTGGAGCAGGCAGAGGAGGGAAATGGAGCAGTCACTGCATGCACTTATTTATTTCTAGTTGCCAGCAAGACCTTGGCTTCAGAGCAGCAGGATGGGAAGATTAGGAGAACAAATGTACAAATGCTATTCTTAAATAGGTCAGGGAAGAAATGACACCTATGTGCAGAAAGCAAAACAAGATCCACACACAAAATCTGCTGTTTTCTCAACTACCACAATGGTATGATATTTTTAAACTGCTTAAACAGGGATTCAGCATTTAATGCTTCATTGCTCAAAAAAAAAAATCTTCTGCTCCAGAGTAGTGGAGCAGTGGAGATTCCTTCCTGCCTGACTTCACATTACAACAGGAAAACAGTTCATTGTCCTCTTATGACCTAAATGAAAAAATAAAGGTGTTTGGGGATCTACTCACAATTCCTCTGCACCTGTCCATAACCTCCTGCAGTGTCTGCAACCACCAAGGTAAGGACACTGGACTTGGAAGGGAACAAAAAGCCCTCAAAGGTGGTGGCACTCAGGACACCTCAGTCTCAGTCTCAGTCCCTGTATGGGAGAATACTTGAGCCAGCAGGGACTATCCTGGTTCTGGAAATCACACATGCTACAAATCCCAGTTAGAGCAACCGGCAGGTATTCACACTTCTGGGATTCATTACTGTTTCCTGCAAATTTCTGCTAGGACAAACCACTGAACTTCTCTGTACAACCACAGATGCCTTGTCTGCAGAATGTGGGAGCACTTTTCCAAGTCACTGGTGCAAAAGGACACATAGTTGTTAAAATAAGCAGACAAGAGCCAAGACATTTCCATTCCCAACACATCAGGGTACCCTCATCTCAAGATCTCTGTCCAAAATGTGTGGAGCCATCTGCAACAGCTCCTGTAAAAATGAACTGCCTCCACTGCTCAGTAAGTGCTTCTAAAGCAGCCTTAGATCCTACTGCAAATCCGTACAAAAGCATCAACTCCCAGAGCAGCAGCTGACACTAATGCAATCTTGGATCAGGTCAAAGGTGGCACCAAAAATAAGAAACCATCAAAATGCACAGAAACAAGTAAACAAATAAAAGAGCAAGGGAAGAGAAAAGAGGACAACAACAGGACCCAAAATAGATTCCTTGTGCCACACATACATCAGATTTATGGCATAAAAGCTTTGCAAAGAAACTTCTTCTTAAAACAGTCCATCAACATTTACTCTGCTGCTGGCTGAAGTCTACTACTGCCTGACATCTCTACTTCCTATTTACAACTTCAGGCTTTAAAGAAAACTGAAGTACATTTAATTGAGGATTTCATGAGGCACAAAATGATAGCTGCATTGTTACATGTTCTAGAAGAAGAAAAGCAGGCCAAGAAATGGGGAGGACATCAAAGAAGAAGCACCCAAGGAGAGAAGGTGCCCAAGAAGACCTTAACAGCTCCTCTGCGTGTCTTTATCCCTCAGTCAATACAAACAAGAGCAAAGGGCCTGGAGGTGCACTGCTGTCCCAGGCATAGGAGACACAGCCTGCTGAGCCCGTGTGAGGGCACTGACACGGCCAGCGAGGAGCAGTCCAGCTGCAGTGGCACAGCACCGAGGCACAGATGGCTTCTGACCCTCCAGCATGGCGAGCACACACAGGATGAGAGGCCTCCATGCTTGCTTCGTATAGAACCACAGCTGGAACCTTCAACAGGCCTGTGCCCCAACGTGTCCCACTCCCAGTATGGACAAACTCCAGCTGATTTTTAGAACTGTAAAGAGCATTTCCATGAGCACACAGACAGCAGCAAATCTGCTGCTCCTCAGCAAAAACTGCCACCTCAGATGGGTACCTGGCTACAAGATGTCCACATCCACAGTGAACAGCACAGGCACATTCCTTTCCAGATCCCATTCCAGAAGTAACAGTAGAAGCAATGGGAAAATGGGATACACTGCCAGCCTCCAGGCTCACAGCACCCTCAGCTCTGCCTCGGTACAGACCAGTGCCTGGAGCTGGTCTTCTGCAGAGGAGAGGAGCAGGGATCTGCCTCTTGTTTTGTTTCCTTGCAGAACATATTGATAGGCAGAGGCATGTGCTGAGGGTACAAGCATGGGATGGGACACCTGCCACAGACTTCACAAGTAACCTCAGACAAGTTACTCACTGTCTTTGTGTGCTCTTTCTGATTCTGTGAGGAACTCGGCTCTTTCCCTTGCTGCTAATGTAGATAAGAGGTTGCTTCTATTTTGCCACATCTCTCAGACTTTAAAGAACCTAATAAAGACCCAGGTTAGTTTCAGAAACCTGGCAGAAATCATGTTGTTAGTCAGCACACAGTACATGCAATACAGTGTCAACAACCTGGATAGCAAGTGAAGAAGAGAAAAAGAACAACAAAATACCTCCAATGAGCTGAGAAAATAGCAAGTACTGGGGGGGATACCAAACCTCTGGAAATGCTGGATTGCTAGGAATAAAAGGAGAACAGAACCTTTACACTGATCCATCCTGGAGGACGAAAAGACGAGAAAACTGGAGATAAAGTAATTTTACTAAGTGGCAGAAAATGATGAGAAATGAGCAAGATGCTGTTGCCAGGGTCAGTATCTAAAAAAAACCCAACCCGGAACAGCTGATATATTGTCTGATGTCAGACAAAATGAATCTGTCTAAAGGCACTATTGTTTAGGCAAAATCATGAAGCAAAGACTAAACGCTCTGGTTACAGAGCTGTGCGTCACCATGTCTGTGAGTGACTGAAGGGATAGCAGAGGGCCCCCAGTGAAATGGGTGACAGCCCCAGCCATGCACTGCTCCAGGTGAGATGGGACACTGATCTGGCTCTAGGGAAATGACCCCAAACTGCACGGCCACCTGGACCACCCAGCGAGCGTGGCAGAGTGACAGACCCTGAGAGCGAGAGCATTTGCATCGGGTAAGAATGTGATTAAAGGAACCCAGGGCACATGGAGAGGCTGCCTGAAAATCCAGGCTCTGTGGTCCAGAGCACAGTACAGAGAGATATGCAAAAAGAGCAAGGCTCAGCTCAGAGCAACGAGGTAAACCCACACAGGAAACAGAATGCCTTCACGATGCAGTTTCTCCAGAACATGATTAACAAGAGTGAATGCAGTGCCTGAGGATGATCCTGTAGAAAGAAGAATCTCTGCAATAAAATCCTCAGCAGACTCTCAATAGTCAGGCTCTGCACAAGAAGCTGCCAGCCATTCTACAGCTACGTTTGCTGCTCTGCCGTTAAATCAAAGACAAATCTGATTCCAGCTGGATTGTAGAGCCAGCTGCAGTGATAAGAGGCAATCTCAGATGGGAGAAATGCCACCAAATGCTGAAGACGTAGAATAAAAAAAATGTTCTGCGATCAGTGAGCAAATACAAGCTGTTGATAAAAAAAAAACCCTCACAAAATCAGAGGTATTATCACTTTAGCTTGACAGAAGCTGACAGACAGAACCATCCACTGCTTGGCAGCAGGACTGTGCAAACATGAAATGATAAACACATTTGATAAAGAAATATTATCTTTTTTGTAGAAACTTATGTCCCTGTAAGGCCCTAAAAGAGAGGTTTTGATTAAAAAACTGTAACAGAAAAGGAAGACCACAGAATACACTAAACCAATTAAAAGCCACACTAAATTACAGACCACAAAGACTAACCATAATCTAAGAACCATCATTGAGTGAACTTATTCCCAGTGAGGTTAATTCCTGGCCTCGCATTTACCTCTGAGGCCTTTAAAGAAATTTTTGGTGCCAAAGATGTGATGAGCACCTTGAGCTGCAGCAGCTCTGCAGACTCTGAAGTCTGGGAACATCGGAGGCCATCAGTACACAGTGCAGTGCTTCATCCCAGGGGTTTCTCTGCAGCAGCGGGTGGGGTCAGGGGCACCGCGGGGACCCGGCCAGACACGGGTCCGAGGCCAGCCGAAGGGGCTGCTCATTATCCTTCTGTCTCTCCCAAGCAGGGCAAGGCTGGAGGCAGCCACAGCCAGGAGCAGGGGACACAGCACAGCCCCAGGGCCTCTTCCTGAGCTGGAGACCTGCCTCAGCCTTTGTCCCTTCAGCCACTCAAACAGGCTGCTACACAAGAAGTTGCTCTGCTACTGGCTTTGTCAGCTCCTCCCTAATTTACAGCCTTAGGCAGATGCCTGCTTTTCCCTGCCCAGCCCTGAGGTACCAAAGTCCTACACAGCAGCTTGCGGCAACACCAAGATGCCTCGGCAGCAAACCTAAGAGGTATGGAAAGCCAGTGTCCCATTCCATTTACCAGCTGATGCCTTACAGCTCACAAAGTGCATTTGCTCAGACAGAAAAGGAGCCATCAGCTACACTCCATGGAATGTGACATGTCCACGCACACCTTACTAGTCACCAGCACTGTCTGGGTCACAAGCCAGGAGAAAGGATCATGAAAACAACCCCATGGAGTACTTCCAAGGGATAATTACCCCTGTTCTTCAGAGAGCATCAGCCTTCAGCACTTCCTGGTGGTCACTAATGGCAGCAAAAACACGCAGAAAGAGCAACTTTAGAGAATGACGTGTGCGTGTCCCAGTGGAAGACAGTGGATTAACACACCAAATTATCACCTAATTATAATGGGAGACTCCAAGTGATTTCAGAGTGCCACAGACAGTAATGCAATACTGTCTCCTTGATGGGCCAGATCACAAGAAAAAACCCACTGCCTTCTCTTTGCAAGACTACAAGTCATGATACACCAGCCAGCATCATCCTCAGAACTTCCGTCAACAACATGCACCATTAGAGTGCCCCTGTCCCCAGTGAAACAAGTCACAGCAACAAAAAGTTACTCTTACTCCCCAGTCTTTGCCAGGACTGCTTGGCAGATTAGAGATCCACCCCACCACTGAGATACACAGACCTAGGATAGGAGAAAGCTACAGTGGAAAACCAGTCACGGATCTATTACTGTAAACGTTCAGTTTTGTTTCCCCTTGTGATAAATTTCAGAGGGAAACTTAAGAGCAGTCTCTAGGAAAAGGCAGTGCCCACCCACCCTGTTTGTTTAGTCTTTACATCTGAATGAAAGCATCCACTCAATTTTAAGAGATGAAGGGTTTTTTTCCAAAATTAATAATTTCTTGCAGCTCAAACAGATTTTGTCATCAGAAACGAAATAAAACAATAAAACCTTAACGTACCAGAAGAGACAAAATACTTACCTTGCACTGAGTAAACTTTTCCCAGGGTGCAGGCAGAACTGTAAACAGGAGGAAATGTTAAGAAGAGACATGGTAGAAGCTGTTTGCAACTACACACCTCAAAGTCAAAAGGGATACGAAACTGGATCTCCTCCCTCCAGGAGTAAAGAAAAATTGTCACAAAGAACCACAAATTATTTATTAAAGAGAGTATGATACCAGAGGGGAAAAAACCCAAAACCTGAAATAATCTAGATGCAGATATTTTTAGAGATTCAAGAGAAACCAGGTAACAGCAGTGGGAAGACAGCTCTCTCCTTTATTATCTTTAATTCAATTCTGCTTATCACCATCGTCATTACAGCTAAAAGTGCAAAGACTTTAACACCTTTCAAGTCTTTTTCAATTTCCACCAAAGTATCCAAATAGACTCCAGTAATGTTGTATCAGATTTCTATGGGCCCTTCCAATCTGCGAGCTAAACACTCCTTTAAGAACTAAATGAATTCAGCTTCCTTGCCTTTGTGAGGAAAAGCCCTGGCTGCTTGCCCTTTCTGTGACTCAGACACACTTGGCCCAGCCATGAGAAGGGCTGCATTCCCTCTGCTCCCACCAAAGTCAAGGGCATCTCTCAGGCTCCGCACGCCGAAAACCAGGCTGCCTGCCACAGGGGCCAAAGCCAAGCTGCCAGCTAATAAAGGCACAAACCCTGGGAGGACAGAAAGCGTGAAGGCAAAGCCCGTGGCTTAGAATGGGCAGCCCGGTATCACTTTCTCGGCATGCCAGGCACATGGAAGTCCTGCTGTACCAGTGGGCACACTTCTCCATCTCATCCTGGGATTTGAGAGTCTAATTTGGGCTGATGCAGGACAGTGCGCAAGGAACGAGCCTCTGCTGGAAAATGTGGGCCATCACATCATGGTTTATTACTATTTCATTATCCTCAGATTCTGTTCAGCCTGCATCAGCTCCTAAATAAATTCAACATTTTACAGATCTTGTTCCTGTATTACTTCTCGTGTTTTAAAATATTTTTCTTCCATTGTCTAGAAAATGTTTTTACAGAATGCTAACATTTTGGGCATCTGAAGAGTGATTAATTTCAGGTTTATAAAGCCCTTCACCAGATACAATTAAGTAAATCCCTGGACACCATACAGGTAAATGCCAGTAACAGCCATCCCTAATTCCAATAATCTCAAAGCATTTCTGGAGTAATCAATGAATTCTTATTAGACAAATCACACACTTGTCTGTAGAGCAAGGGCCAGAATCCTGGGCTTTCCACTGCTGAAAGTCTCAGCCTTTCAGCCTAAATGAGAAAAGGCACTAAGGGCAGACCCTGCAGACTGTACACACACAGCCTGTGCCACACAGAGCTCACCCTTGGCATCAGAAGCCGAATGCAACTGATCTGAGCCAGCCAGAGCACAGGCACCAGTCTGCAAAGAGCTTACAAATGAGGAAATCAATGCACAGAGATCAAATTACTGTTCCAAATTGCCCTAATAAATCTATGGATGCAAAAATGAATAAATTAACAAACATGCCACCACCTGTCCCTGATACACACCTCAAGAGCCCAAACTCCTCCTTTTGCAGCCTAGCATTCACCACCAGCAGTTGCAAGGTCCCCAGCTAAGAAATGCAACTGGAGTGCCCTGGTTCTGCTCCCTGTACACACAGCACCTAAGACATCAAATCTATACTCTGAATTAAATTGTACAAAGCATCTCCTGTACTCCAGGGAATAGCAATCACTGTCAGTTGAAAACAATGACAGCACAATCATCTTTTGCCCTAGTGTACTGCTGCACATGTTCACCTTCATATTCTGACATTTAAATACTTGCCTACACGTCTAGGAGCAGGTGCACCTGGTCACATTCCTTATTAAATACTCTCCTGCTATGTACATTGATCACATCCCCTCTGCATGTTTGCAGTTCCTGACCCCCGATACCCCAATCTTCAGCTACATCTCTTAGTGGCTGATTTCTTTCAAAAAATTAATCCTACTACTGACATCCCCATAATTTCTTAACGGGAGCTAGGGCCTTTCAAACAGCCTTCAGTACCCAAATTAAATCCAAATATCAGAAGGACTTTTCCCATCCTGCCTCCCTGTGCGGGAGCACAGGAAGAAATGCCAAGAATCAGATGTTCTCTTCTGCTCTGTAACTGACTTATCATGGGGACTCTGGCCAATTACATAATTACAATGTGCCTCCATTCCCTCATTTCTCAGTGGCTACAATTATGCTGTAACAAATCCCTGGTCACCTGGGACTGATCCTGTGCTTCAGATTCTGCCTCCCTGAAGGCATCTTACAGGCAGAGGCCATGCTCCTGGGAAAGCCAAGGTCTCTGACAGGAACTGGTCATGAATTTTTCAGCAAGCTACATGTCAGCGGCTTGAAAGAGAATCTTTTCAGGGGAATATGCCACTGTTCAGGAAGGCTTCATCAGAAGTATGTGTCTCTGGAGAAAACAGAGAAGTAAGAGCATTTCTGTTCTCCTGGAGAGCAGCTGAAGAAAGCACAGAATTGGGGCTGGGAAACCTGGGCTCAGTGCAGGCACCAGCACTGCAGGTGGAAGGCAGGACACCCAGATTCCCCAAAACAATTTTTCCACTCCTCCGTGAAATCTTAATAGCATTTCTTCCACTTCCACTCTTTTCTCAGAAGCTTTAAAAAACCCTGGTTCCAGGGAGGTATCAAAGACCATTTCCCACCTGGCCCTACAACGGGGAGAGCTCGGGTTCCACTTACCTGTGAGTGAGGCTGGGCATACACAGATGTGTATCACAAGTTCAGCTGTCAAGAGTCCAAGGATGTCAGATCTCCACTCAACCTTCCTTCAACAAAGAATCAACCTGCTGGCCACCTCCCAGGGATTCTGTGCAGATTATTAATTCACTAATGACTGGTGAGCGCTCAGAAAAGGTAGAAGGTGAAGGACTGCTCTTACTTCCCATTATTATCATGGCTATCTGACACACATGCCACAGCAACTTGGATCTATCCTTTGTAGGAACCCGTGATGCTGGACTCAACACAAATCAGTTCCTCCAAGCACAACATGTGAGTTATAACAAGTGAACGATGATCTTGGCCTAGAACCTTTTAAAAGAGCTCTGGAGATCGGCACAGGGCCACATGCTCTTAACGTGCAAAGGCAGCCGTGTGACATAGCGGTGTCCCGTGAGACTGTCTGAAGCAGCCCTTCTGCCAAAAGCTCCTGTTCACCCAGAAACGCTGGCAGATAGGAAGATGTCTCTGTACCTAAACCATTTCTGTGTAGCATCGGCTGACTTAACTTAAAGTGCCACTAAAGGGATTTGGGATAACTTTCCTACACCACAGCAATAAATGCTGAGGCAAACACTCTTGCAACTTGCCTCTAAGGATGGTAACTCTCACCAGAGGGGAGGAGAGGACCACCAGGACTTTGATCTACTGGAACTCATCAGCCTTTCCTTCAGCTCTTTCATCCAGCTGACAACACAGAACACACGGGCCAGACTCTCCCTAGAAAATTACTTCTTATAATCTAAACTGCAATGCCAACACATCTAAACGCTGTTCTAACTCTTCCAGCAGCCAGTACTACCTAGTTTGACAATCCAATTGCACAAAACGGATCAAAGCAAAGGCTGGAATTTGCACAAGCATGTTTACACTGGCTGTCTACACCACTCAAAGCAGGGGATTTATAAGTGAAACAGTTAGCTGCTCCCATTTTTCTGACAAGCCCAGAACTTCCTTCCAGTACCTAAATGGGCGACAAGAGAGATGTTTTACAAGGACACGTAGTCATAGGAGGAGAAAGAATGGCTTCAAACTGATAGAAAGCAGGTTTAGATTAGATGTTAGGAAGACATTTTTTACTGTGAGGGCGGTGAGGCAGTAAGACAAAAGACCAAAGAAACATCTACTCTGCTGTCAAAGCTGTGCTTGCAGTTCTGAAAGGTGCTTCCAAGTTTGCTTTTCCAGCAGGCACATCAGCACAAGACACAGACACCCCCAGCAACAAGTGCCCCGTTGAGCATCTGGCCCACGCTGACTTCCATGGAGAAGCAGGAGGAGAGATGCACTCCTGTCTAGCTGCAGCATCACCATTTGGCCCAGCAGAGAACACTGCAGCTGTTCTGGTGCCCCAGGAATTACACACCTCTACTCTTTATCCACCTACCTCCAGTAAAAAATTTGCTTTGATGACTTGCTGGCAACAGCTGTAAAAAATTCAATTTATGTGTATGTATGTGCACACATCAAAAATCAGTGTTTATCATTCAGCTTTCTCACTAATCTCCTTTTTACCAAACTCTGTGGTTGTAGGGTAATGTGACATTCAAAGGACTCAGGAAGTATGCAACACCTTTACTTCCAGGTGTGCAGTTGCCTACAATTTCTGATAACGCACCTTCCCAAAGGCTTTGGCAAAATATGTGTTTGCATCACAGAACATCAAGAGACAGTGAGGCAATAAATTCTCCTCTCCATGCTGCATTCCAAGACATAAACAACTTGGCAAGTCGAGTGATAAAGAACTAATACAATTATGTGCCATTAAGCTGCAACTAATAGTGGTAGAGAATGGATAAGGGCCTGCTCATTAGAAATGTTATCAAGGAAACTCTAAGATGTAGCATTAAGGCACGCATTGAAAATAGAACACATTTCATGCTTCTCCTAGAAATACTTAATTCTATTTCAAGCCACCACCTCTTGTTTTACTTGGCATGAGCACTTTCCACCATAAAAAGTTCTTTCTTCCATCAAGGATTTTATGAAGGAGTCAACAAATACCATCTACCAACAAAACAGAGTGCCTCCATGTCCTCTTTGTCAAAACAAAGCTCTTCTCACTCTTCCTTCAGAAAGACATCCAAGCCTGATCAGAAAACACTTCCAGACCTCACTGCACAGCTCACTTGCTCCTTGTACAAGGCCTCCACCTGAACTTATATCTGGACCTCCTTGGGACAAAATTCCTGTGCTAAACATCTTATCCATAAATTTCTAAAGAATATGATAGGATTCAGTAATGCAGCAGAGAAATTACTGCCCATTTCAGGTGCACATGGAAGGCAGTGCTCAGCTCCCATGGGAATCCACCTCCAGTTGCATGTGCCTCACCATCCATGTGGGAAACAAATACTTTCATTCATCTTCCAAGCAGAAGTTACTTAGACTTACTGAGGACATATACCTGCACACTACCTTCAGGGCCTGGCCAAGATTAACATCTTTACTACCAAGAACCTACCTAAATTCATGAAGCATTCCCTGTTTTTAACAGGTTGCCCAGAAAAGTGGATGTCCCAGTCCTGGAAGCGTTCAAGGCCAAGTTGGTTGGGACTCTGAGCAAGCTGCTCTCCTGAAAGGTGTCCTTGCCCATGGCAAGGGGTTGGAACCAGATCATCTTTAAGGTCCCTTCCAACCCAAGCCATTCTCCGGTTCTGTGACCCTACATGACTGAAACAGCTCCTGGTGCTTCCACAGACCATTCAGGTCCTGGCCTCCAAGGTCACCGCAGCGCTGGTTAAACAGTGGTTCTGGTATTTGCAGTGGAAAAACTGGGAGCCGCTGAAGGATTTGGGACTGCATTCCTTTAAGTCTGAAACAGGATTCACATCAGATAATACAAATCTCTGATGACTTGTGAGCTGAAGAGGAAAGCTGCTCTGCCCCTTTGGCTCTCACTAGTTCCACTGACTTCTACAGCATAGAGGTCTGAGGGAAAAAAGACATAAACCCTGTTCTAATCTGTCTTCTGATCTCACAAAACATTTCCATGCGGCCAGTATCTGACAAGCCACCAAGACAGAATCTGTGCCAGTTTTCTGGGCTTGCACCATTCCTAGCTCAGCAAAGTCTCATAACATTGAAAGCTGGGCCCTTTATCAGAAGGTGAGTGTTCAGTGTTTCTGATGGAACTCAACCATGATTATCTGGGTAATCATTATAGTCTTTCAGCAATTATCATCAGCACTAATATAACTTTGGCTGCTACAAACTGTAAGAGTGTCTTGATCTAATTTACATTCAGAGGCATTATACCATAAAGTGCAACATATGATCCCAGTCTGACAAGCTGATACTGCAGACTGTGTAAAGGGAGATGAATCACTTCCCAAGTCTTTGCAGAAGGTTTGTTTGCCCTCAAAGAAACAAGTTTCCATTCTTCCAAAGGCTGCATAGAGAGGAGAACCATGTATTCCTTCCTCTGTCTAGAATGAAGCACCTCCAGGGTTGAAGCCCTTTTCTGAGTAACTGGCCTGTGCCTGCAGTGATCTGAAAATTGCCTGTCCCAAGAACTCCCAAGAAAGGAAATCTTGTGAGAGGGCAAGAACTTTGAAGGTAGCTACAGAAAGGAAGAATGTGTGCCGGAAAACAGCAGAAATCCTGAGACCACGTTCCAATTGCAAATGCCATCTAGGATGTCACATCAAGATGTGTTACTAAACACAGCTATTTTATAAACCTCAATTTTGTAAATTAAATGAAAAGTTGAGGTCAGACCAGATAATTGCAGGCAGAATTTGGCCAATGATCACTATTTTTCATAAGGACTGTCCTTTAGGCTAGGAGGTGTGTCATGACACCCCAAGGCAGTTAACTCAGACTAAGAAAACAGTATTAACAAACTATTTTTTTGCTGATGGTAATCTCTGTAGGTCCTCTCTGTGTGAGCTCTGACACGGGCTTGGAAATCCATTCAGATCCCAGAAGTTTAACTGCAAAACAATTCAACATAGGGTAAGACACACATTCTCTATATCTAAGACTTAGCTGGGATGCTGCTTAGAGTTTATTTTCCCCTGCTCTCTCAAGTCTAACCTGGCTATATGCCTAGAAATTAAAGCGAAAGGACAGAGAGATAATGTTTTTTGCCAACATCACAGAAAAAAACCACAGAAAAACTGGCTTCCTCTACAGTATCAGGCCAGAGTTGCAATTGCATTTTCACTTGTTTTACTAGACCCATAAAACACCACTTGTGATGAACGGGTGCAGGGGGAGACACCTCAAGTACTGCTCAAACTGAACAAGAGCATGGGTGAGTCCCTTGAGTTGAGGGGAACCAGCCTTTGGGAACACTGCCAGCACAAGCACAGTGTGGCAGTAATTCAGGCCCCACCTTCTGCCTTCAGAGCGTGAGGCTCAGACATTAACACAGAAATGCAGCTCCACAGGCTGTGGGATTCTGGGTACCAGAAACTCTGCTCAGGAAAAGCACAGGGAAGGGACAGCCCAGAGGAAGAGTCTCTAAGATGTGGTTCCAGCATCCACAGCTGGCCTAAATTTTACTCCATGCCAGGAAGCAGCTCCTTTCTCACAGACAGCTGCTGTTACAGAGCACGGACACCCACCATAGAGCAACTGGGCATGCAATATTAATAGTATCAATGAGAAAATTAGGAACCCACATCAAAGCACTGAGAGTTGTTTTTATAATATTTGTCTTTAAAACTAAGTGCAAAAGGAAAGGTATTACACTCAGCTAAGCATGTTTAGAGGACTTGGCTTTTAAGATGTGATTCTGCAGCTTTTAAACACACACACATATGCAGAATGACCCCTTAAGGACGGGGGAAAGCTGCTGTCATCTGTAACTCAGCAAATCACAAGTTACATGAAGAAACAAAAATCAATCCTTCTCTGAAATTCAGCCTAGCAGAAAAAAAAATGTCAAAACTACCATAACAAATGGCTGCTAGAAAGTCAGTAAACGGGAAGTGCTGCTTTGGCCATGTTTTTTCTCAAACATGGTCATTCCCTTGGAATTTGAGTCCAAACATTCTCATCTGCACTACGCTGAGACCCTGCGCTGAATACAACAGATGCAAACCAATAATGCAAATAAATTAGTATACATTCATTTGCTGGAGTTTTTCTAGTAACAGAAAATTATAAAATAGCATAATCAACTAATGTAATTTAGAAATCTCCCTTTCTCCATTAAAACACTGCCATTGGACCAAACTACACAGAGCCCATCTGCATCAACAGTCAGTACAGATGAAACATAGATGCAAATACTGTCAGCCATGTAATCTCCATAAGAAGACTCTTGGACTTGGGGATTTAATAAATTAAGGACAAGTACAAAGCATAGAAATATTATCTTGAGGATATATTGGTTATTACTGGTGTCCCTTTTGACTGGAGCAGGGACTGCTCAGCCACAGCTAAGTCTCCACAGATGGGCACAGCCCGATCTGAGCTCTCTGCCTGCACTCCAAGCAAGCTGATGCACGTGTCTGCTCTGAGAGCTGCTAAAGCATGTGAGTGCAGCTCTGTGCCCACGCCAGCACGACCTGCAAGGTGTCCATCATAGTCCTGTCCTGCTGACAGCTACGGGCATCTATCACTTCCAGACTGGAAGACATGTGCTCTATCACTGCCACAAACCTGGCATGATGCTAAGAGTGAAGTCTTCATGTGATTTTAGATGTGTTTCTCTGATAGTTCTGCCACTTTAACATCCACCCACAGAGAGGACCTGATATCTTTTTAAGTAGTTTGTTGAGACACTACAACCTGATGACTCAACTTAGTTATTTGTCTTAATCTGCAACAGACTCAGAGCTGTTCAGTAAAATAAGTACGGGCTATTTCCCCTCAGAGCAGGTGAAAGATGGAATCAACAACTAATACACCTGCTCTACTTTGCTCAGTTACCTGGTTTCATTTTGAATCAAACTCTGTCTATCTTCTTCTTCAGCCTGTGCAGCCTCCCTGCCTTCACTGGCGCTCAGGCCAGACAGTCTGAAATTACATCACTGGCATCTTGCTGCAGCTTAGATGGCATCACCTCAGGTTACATAGGACTGGGAGAGACCCACTGGGTCACCAAGTACAGCCCCTGCTGTCCAGGCAACCACGTCACCTAATCCCTTTGTAAGCAAATCAAAAATAGTTATGAACCATACCTCACTGGGCACTCCCCAGGCTAGCCGTGAATGACATATTGTGGTGTAAACTGACTCGGGAAAAAGTACACAGACACATCCAAGACAAATTAGAAACTGCAACAAGCAGGAAGGCAGCTTAGTCTAATGGCCAGGGAATGAGACAGGCAGCAAGATGGCTGGGCCCTGCTGCTGGCTCCAGTTCTTCCCTGTTCCACCCACAGTGCCATTGCTCCATCCCTCAGGTTCCTCTGGGCTGAGACCAAGATAACAACATTGTCCCTCCTTCCTTCACAGATTGCTTTGAGCACTACGACAAAAAGAGGGACACAAGAACTAAATATTTTTATCCACTTAATCTCCCCAGCAGGTTTTTAAAGCCCATTTTAAAGCCCTCCTTTGCAATGCAGTCTGTGGATAATTTGCTACTTGCATCTCCATAAAGTTTAACCTGTCACAGCCTGGCAAAGGTGTAATTTCATCCCCAGGCTCTTCTGACTTGAGACTCTGGAGCTTCTCTTTGTGGATAAAGTATCAAAGCAATAGCTCTGAGACAACAGTCCTTTGCATCTCACAACCCATGTATTATTCTCTCTAAACATAGTTTAACAGGCCAGAATCAAAACTTTTTCTCTCCCCTCATGTCTCCTCCCCACCATGCACACAAACACAGATAAAAGCAGCAGACAGACACAGAGAGAGGATGGTTTATCCCACAGACAGGATTACTGCATCATGATGTAATGACCTTGTTCAGGCAAGAAAAAGGTTACTTATATGACAGCCTGAGTTGTAAAAATACCAGTTCCTTTCCAAAATGGGGCAAAATAATGTCCATTTAAAGTTATGCTGAAGAAAACAAAACACTTGTCCAGCAAACTGGAGAGAGGAAGAGCACAGCCCAACTGGCCTCGATACAACCCTTCTCCAGACACAATACATTGAATCAAATGAGCAGGAGTGTTCTTCAGCTAAGTATGCATGGAAAGGAGATGCTATGCTCCTTTCAATGCGTTTGTATCTTCAAACATCCAAGAGTCCTTTCTGTACCCTACAAAGGTACATGGCAAAAAGAGCCCTTTCTGTGTTTCACTTCAGGTGCAAAATGCTACAGAGCCAACTGTTTCAGCTGCCCCTTGTGAAGACTTTACATTTGTACCTGTTTTCTTCCACCTCAGAACAACTGCAGGGAGGAAGGCCACATGCTGCCTGCATATGAAGAAATCCCATGAAAGAATAATTCAAGGCCAGGCTTATTCTCTCTTTTTAGACAACATTTAGTGAAGCTTTGGCCGTGACTAAAACTCCAAGGCTGAGTTAATCACATTTATGACTACAGGTTCCTCAAAAAGACTTGTTTCTAATGAATTTTCAAATGCTATGGAAATAATAGGTACGGTATTTACCATTGAAAATGCTGTAAAAGAACACTGATGTTGCTGCCCCAGTACAGCACACTTATTTCACTGCACTGTTGATATTCTGCTAAAGTGAAGTGTATGTTATTAAAGCCAATATTTACCAACAGATACTACAGTTGTGAAAGTAATATAGTCCTTCCATGTAAAAATAGGCTTCCAACAGGAAATACAAGGCATTTGGCAAGCCTTAGCCTGCCAAGGGCAGCTGCTCCATGTCCTGTTTCCAGGACAAGAAAGCCCTCCAGTTACTCCAGATTCTTCCAGTGGTGAATGCTGAGCTTGTCTGGTAAGTTTTCCGAGCCCAGTGGAAATCCTAGAGCAGACACAGAAAGCTCTGAGTCTGAATTGGCACTAGATGCTTTAGAAAACAAGTGATTTTCATTTTGTTACAGGAATATGAGAAGGCCAAAATGCTTTATTTGTCAGCACAGGAACAGCCACTCATCTAAGAGCATGAATATTCTGTTGAAGTTGTTATAAAATCAGACTCTTCCAAGGAAACCCTGCACTGAGTAACAGTGCCATGTGCCAACTTACAGTGCTCTCTACACGTGTATGAGACAGGAAATGTATTTTCTATTGCAGATGAACAGCAATGACAGCCTTCAGACCAGAGTATGGAATATCATTTGCAGCAAATTCCAACCTCTCAAGAAGCAGCCTACAGTATCTCCCTACTAGCTCAAAAATTCCATACAAAGGCCAACTCAACATCATACATCTACTGCAGTGTTTCTTCTCAATTAACTAAGGAAAAGTGTATTAGGCATACATCAAAACTGCATTGCAGCTAGAGCTGCCAATTACTTATGGCAAAAGGGAAGCTGATTCATCCAACTGTATGTGGGCCTTGGCTGGAGTTTTCCCAAAACGCAATAAGAAAAGAAGAAAGCCTAAGTGAACCTCCCCCTCATTCCCACTCCTTCCTCCCCCACAAATCACAGTCAAGAGGCCTGCACTTGCAAAAGCAGCATTTCCTGGAGGATTCTTTCTTCAAATCACTCCTTTTCTAAATTCAGACAAAACACACAACTCAAAATCCATTTGCATATGATATATACGCATACAAGGACACCCCTCCCAAACACTTACAAGCAAAAGGCAATGCAAAGGGTCTAAAGCACCTTTAAATCCCCAGTACCCAGGGATCCCTACATCTTCCACTCCAAATCTCACAGCGTTCCGTGGCCACCTGTGTAGAGTGCAACGGCTACCTGACAACATTCGGCTTGGCACCAGCCTGCAACAGCTGAGCAGGGCTTGTCTTTCTGCTCACAGCAGTCACAGAACAGAACATTTCTGCTAAGCACAAGCACATCCCGAATCAAGACCTTTTCACAAGCTCCCTGTGTCAGATGCATTTAACACCTAACATATCACAAGTAGCAATTTTCCACCCAACATGTCCCTCCTTCACTTTGTGTGTTTCAAATGAGCCTTGTGGCCTCAGGGGTGCCAGCGCTCTTCTCTCCCTGGCACTGCTGGTTGGAAATTGTTCTCATTAGTTGCCATGGACCCATTTAGGCACCTACTAGCCTAGGTTTTCGAGGTCCCTGGCCACATCAACACCACTATTCCCCACAGTGCATTCAGGACACAAAACTTCCATCATGTTTACTTCTAACTGCTATCTTTCATCGCTCTGACAGCACCCTACTGATGACCTTGGGCATCTGACTTCATCCTTTTGTTTCCAGTGTGTTTGACACGAGTCAACCTGGCACCCAGGGTCAGACCCTGCCTTAACATATCTCTGCTTTTCGTCCAGGCCTGACTTGTAGGCATTTATTTTAGGTCTTTAAAACAGTTTTCACAGAAAATATGCTTTGAGATCCTCAGAGTGCAGAAAAACGCTTGACGCGTGCACCTACTGCTCACTGCCTTCTGGCACCAACATTCAAAATTCCAGTGAGCACAGGAGGGAGCCTGAGCTGCCCTTTCCATGGCAAGGGAGATCAGCAGTCAGACATGGCCAGCTCCACGGATCACACCACAATGCCTCACCAGCACTGCGGGGCAGACCAGTGCAAGGTGTCTTCTGCCTAACGACCCCACCAACAAAAGCCATCAGTCTGATGAGAACCTGTGCTTTAGAGTCTGTTGGATTATGCAACAGCACAACTTCTTCCTCTCCTTGCCCGAAAGCCAGTCCTATTATGGGCTGATTCTGGGATTATGTTTACCAGACTGCTTGTGGGTACACACACAGCTACGTGCAATTCCTGTTCCAGCACACAAGCAATTAGGCTCAGGAGAAATGCAGTCCTCAAACAGAGAGTCACACGTGTTCAGGTGTACCCATGACGGCAGGCTCTGCTATTCTGCCGAGATCAGCAACGCAAACAACATGAAATGCAGCTCAAAAAGTACTCAAGAATCAGGTGACGGACCTCTTGTGTCATGTGTGGGCCTGGGAACTTCATCCATGTGCTGCTGTATTCACGAAGTGAGAGGAAAGAGAGCTTACCAAACCAAGAACTTAGAACTGGGAAACTGCCTTGTAACCAGATTCTTATTGCTTCTCCTTACTACATGAAGAAGCCTGGCATTCACCCTGAGCGTCCAGAGCGCTCCACAGACCATGGGAGAAGACAGGGCATGCCCTGAAGAGCAGGTTGCTCAGAAGCTCTGTTTGCATTACAAGTCATAGCATAGAAGTGCCCCCTAATTAGATGCTTTGTGGACAATTTACTTCAGAAACACACAAAGGCAGTAGAAGTTCCAGCATTTCAGTATCACTATAGATTTCAAGAACGGTCCAGGACACAACCTCTGTGTGTGAACTGGCAATATACTGCAGAAAAGAATAAGACTCCACTCTCAGCTTATTCCTTCTGAAACGCTAAACATTGCTGATTAATGCCCCTAAAGAGGAGGATTCCACATTCCCCTAGAGCAAGAAGAAGCGGAGAAAGAACAAGAGCATGGCGAGAAAGTGTGGTACAGGATGTGGGGCAGAAATGAAAGGAGATGACTGTCCCCACAGACTGCCACTCTAGATATTTCCAAATATTACCCCACCTCTTTCTGGTCCATGCATCCTACAAAGTGCAAGGCATCTTCCTCAAAAAGAAACAAACCAGGGAGCAAATTCTGTCTGTTTTAATCTTTTTTCTTGCTAGAAATCTCACTTCTTCCCAGCTTGAATTCTCTGGAATGAAGAGAGGAGAGTCATAGCACAGCACAGCTAATGTAGACCACATCTGTAGGAAATAAATAACCAGGATGCCAACCTGAGCTGGCTAGGCTTGCTAAAAAGATCAAACGCGGATGTAAGCAGCTCTTTTCTGGAGCAGGCATCATTTCAGTTGTTGAAATATTCATGCTCCAATAGGAGCTGTGGTATCAATGTCTGTCCCTGATACAAACAAACCTGAGCTCAAAGCATGACAATCTGTGTTTTGCAGAGCAGAATCACAATTAAAAGCATTTCCCAAGCTTCCATTTCTGCATGCACACATCTGACAGCTTTTCTGGTGACACATCAAGAGCATCCCAAATCCAAGTCCACAGTCTTCTGCCTGTGAGGGCAGGAGACATTAAAAACAGCTTTAGCAAATGCCCAGGATTTTAATTGTGTGCCTTCAGTTTTTCTCCTCAGGTTTACCATGCACCAGCAGCCCTGTGGTTCATCTGGGGAGTGGCTGGATGCACCTGATAAATATGAGCTGGCATCTGGGCACTGCAGGTTGAATCAAGACTCTCTGCAGGGAAGCGCCTAGAAAATTTCTGATCTGGAGGATTTTCTCCTTCACAACAGGGAATAGAGAAGGAGCAGACAGAAAATGGAAAACATTAGGCCTTTCACTCCCCTCAAGATACACAGAGAAGTACTTTCCAGTGCTCCTTCTAAATAAAGGAAACTAATTTTTTGATGCCAGCAAATGGACAGAGACTGTGGGGAGGCAGGGTGGGGGGGCACAGCTGCTGCCCCTTCAAAAGCACTGTCTGGAGAAATGAGCCCACTCAGGTGACATGGCAAGAAAATATTTTAGTACTGCCCTTGTCACGTACATCCAACTGTGCCTACACCCTGAAGAGCAACATTGAGCCTGCTAAGGTGCCAGAGCATTTTCCACACTTGAGGATTAGAAAGGAAATGAGAATGGTTGGGCTCTGGAGCCTGTGCAGTACCGCAATGTCGAAATGGCAGGTTGTTTCAGGCTTATGAGGATCTACGGCTGGACAAAAATGACAGTGCAGTATCTCGAGTTATGGCAAAGCCAAGCACATGCATGAGCAGCAAGCTGGACCACAGCACAGAGCTCAGTGGTCCACGTGTCAGGTGTCACTTTCAGAAGTCAGAGGGTCACATCCAAATCTTTGTTTTCATCCCCTTAGAAAGCACGCTTTTGCCACTGGGACAACAAAGAAACAGAATTACCCAAAGATTCCTTGAGCATGTTTTGGATCCGAGTTGCCTTAATTTGCTTCTGATGGCAGTAAGACAGTACACATGACCAGAGCAGACCAAAGGATGTGTATCCAACCTTACCTTTGCCATTCCCCAACTTTATGAGCCTTACAGTGCTGTATCAGAGCACCACACCAAGCCCCAAACCCAGCACGTGGAGGCACTGAATACGATTCCAACTGTGGAACTGGCAGCAAAGACTCCAGGGCAGAGACGTGCTTTGCTCTGCATCACTCAAGACTCAGTCACATCTGTCAGTACACCACTAGATAAGCAACTGACAAAAAAACTAATGCTGGGAAATGAGCACACTGAATACATAACAACACTATTTTACCCTTGAATACTTAATGTATGTAGCCATAACGTTAAGTCTTTAGAGCAAAACAAAGCAACATTCATAGCAGAGGTTTCCCAGCTGAGCAGGACATGCCTCTGTTTAAGAGGGACATGATTTTCAAGTCTGCCTCTGGAAGGAATGATACAAGACTGGACATCAGAGTACCTGGAGGTGCACCTAGCTCAGTGCTCCAAGAGCCAGACTTGCAGGTAGGAGTGGTGCCATATGCTGACACAAAGATCCTCCCAACCCAGGAGCCAATGACCTGGAGCACTTGTAGGCCTGCCTGTCCCCTGCCCAGGGCTTCCTGGGATCAAGAGCTCCAGAAGATGGGGACACGAGACTGCATCAACATCATCACAGGCTTCCTGGACGCCTGTCAGTGGGACTGCCAGGGCAGATGCCATGGTGCTTGCCCAGATCAAGGTGCACCTACCTGCCACATCCCACACCACCTGAGGCAGTGAGTGCCACCTTGCATCCCAATTCCCTGTCTCAGAACACCTAGGGCACCAACTCATAAACAGTGCACTGTCAGAGCTAAGTTGGAGAAGTGCAATTGAACATGCAAAATGAGAAGTCCTTTGGCTATCTCCAACAAAGCACAGTGACACACTTGCTGTTCACTGCATACAAGCCACAGCTGCCAATGTTCACCTGGAAACAATCTCTAGAACTCCAAGCGCTGAGACTACCCACTAGCAAACCACAGATACTTCTGTCATATTTTTCCATTGTAAAATTACTGCTAGGAGCAGGAGACAACCAGCGACAGCAGGTCTGAGACAAGACATTCGTATCAGTGTCTCTACCTGTGCTGACCCTGGCCCAGTGAAACCTACCAATTACCACTCGGCCTAATGCCATTCTTCAAGTAACATGAAAATCAAAGCCAACATATAGGAAGATACACAAGCTCAACTATCTGTGTCTGAAAGGTAAAAGGCAAAACAGAGCTACAGGGAGAAAATGCTAGCGAAACACAAAATAGCAGTGGTGAATGAAAACGTTTATTTCTGCAAGTGAAAGTTAATTCATGTTCCTCTCTCCCCTTTCCACCACTGCCCTCCCCATTAAGTTTCTGGAGAAAAGCTTCAAGCACCTTTGGCATGAGCTAAGGCTGGTAATGAAAGAGGAAGATCACAGTGGGCTCCTGCCTGCCCACAGCGTAGCACAGCAAGGAACAGAAATCAGTACTCAAACCAGGGAGGCACAAAGTGACAGCACTGTTAATGTACCAAAGTCACAGAGAGTCCAACCAGAGCAGCAGCGGAAGCCAAATCTGGCAACATCCCCCCTGTGACTGGTTCCATGCAGACATCGCTAAAATGAAGGAGGAGTTGTAGGTAGATCTGAAAGACCTTCAGATTCCCAGCTGGTTCTGATCCTAGAACACTGGCAGCTCCAGGGACATTTGGATCCACAGTTATACTAAAGTATTAAAAGAAAAAGAGAAGAAAGCTTCAGGCAAAGGGAACAGGAACTGAAAATGGGACTATGCCCACAAACCAGCTCCCCTCCAGGCGGCAAGGCCAGGACATGGCTAAGACAAGAGCTGGGTTTGTTATGGCCAACAATATGTTGCAAGGCTGAATGTGTCTCACCTATCTCTGTAACTGTATGTACAAAATCTGCAAAGAAATACAGGGGTTGGAGGAAGACAACCTCTTGTGCACAATTTTGTTTTTCCAGACTATGCAAGTCAGCTCAAACCACACAGGACAATTTGGACTCCAGCTTCCACACATTTTTTGAGTTTTGGTCAGATCCTTACAGAGAAATTGCCCTGTCAACAGTCCACCTGGGAAGGTAAAGTTCTCTTCCCTGCAGTTAGCAGTAAAACGCTCACCAGCTTCTGGGAAGCCCTGCTACACAGTCTCGCTGGGCTTGTTAGTTTAGAGGGCACAAAGCCCCCATCAGTCCCTACAAAAAGCCAGCACGCTTGTGTTAGAGCCCTGAGGTGAATGAGGCCCAAGCCCACGGCCTGTGACAACCAAAGCAGCTCACCCTGGGTATTGCCTTCTGCAGCACTGCTGCCACAGCTGCCTCCCAAACTGTTGCTGCTGCAAGTGGTGGCCCATGAGGCCTGAAACTTAATCCTGTAACAGGAGCTCAGGGCTCACAGGAGCTACTGAGACTTACTTTTAGCTATCCAGAGTCACTCAGTGAAGAAACGCCATCCATGCACATCTTGGTTCAGAGTACAACCTCCTCTGCAGCCCAGAGGCAGCTGCTTGCAGCCCTCCACCTATGAAGCCAGCCAGCCCCCAGCCCCCTGCACCGTGCCTGCCACCAGCTCCTCTGTCCAATTCCACACTCAAGGAATGCAGCTCCAACCCATGCAGCTCCATATAGCCACAAGCATCACCCTCCCTCACCAGCCTATGCTCATCGCAGAAAACCCGGCTCAGGGCAATCCTTCCCCTCCATGCACACGACCTGCCATGGCAACCTTCACTCCCTGGCCTCGAACAACCACCAGTCCAAGTCCCAGACCTATAATCCATTACCCCCGACCCCTAATTTACTCCGTATTCTACTCACATCGTCGGGTAACCTGTGACTGGAAGCCCGAGGCTCCTCTGCAGCCATGTGCCACACTTCCACCTCCCCCGGCACAGCGTCCTCCTCCCAGGTGGCTCCGGAGCTGTGCCCGAGCCCCCTCCTCCTCGCCTGACAGTGGCAGAGAAGGTGGATTCACAGGAGAGGAGCCAGGGAAGCCGGTCTCATCACCTCTCCGGCCGCAGCGTCCTGTTCCCTCTCCCCCTCGGGCAGGCAGGCAGCAGCCTGGCTCCGGCCCTCCCGGCAGCCCGTCCTCCTCCCCCCGCCTCGCTCTGAGGCGCTCCATGGCAGCCCGAGAGTCGCTCAGCAAAGCCCGTGCTGATCTCCAGCTCCCAGGTTCCCTGTGCAGGCATCCCCGACCGGGCCCAGAAAGACAAGAGAAAGCAGCGTCCCCTCTCGGGCAGCCCCGGCGCGGGGTCGGGTCCGGGCAGGTGGGGCATCAGAGGCACGGAGCCTTTAAGGGGGTTTGCCAAACTCTCCACACAGACACCCAGGCTGTTCGCTCCTGGCACACGCTGTGCCCACCCCGCAAACGGAAGGGCGCAGGGAGAGGCAAAATCCAGCCCCTCAACACCCCTCAGGGCTGCAGGGCCCCAAACAGCCCCGCTCTTCCCAGCCTGGGCCCACCATCTCTTTCAGACGTTGCTCGCTTTGAAGCCATGGCTTCTCCTGCCTGAATTCCCTCAGCCTTCCACGTAAAATACCTCGCTGTATTTAGAACAAGGCTCGTTTTCTGGCATCGGTGAAAACTGGATCTGAAAACTGCCTCAATGCCCAGTAAAAGGGGCCACCCGTGCCGAGTGCGTCCCCCCGCCGGAGGAGGGAAGCCTGGAGCGGCCAGACATCACGCTAGAGCACTTCCTCGGCTGGCTGGTGTACAAGTCTGGGACAAAGGGACAACCCAGCACAGGGACCGGCTCCAGTGTGGCATCAGGCACCACCATGCACGCACAGGGAGAGACCACTCTTCCCTGAACGGATTTCGGGAAAAACTTGGCAGGTGCTGCTGAACAGGTCAATCGGATGCGCGTTTCCAAGAACGAGTATTAAAAAAAGAAAAAAAAAAAAAAGGGAAAAGGCGGAGTTATTTATAGCCCAGAATTTCTCACTCCTCTGCAGAAGCGCAGCCCAGAGGCGGCATTGTTGGGAGATGGGGAACACACGCACCGCGGCCGCGTTCATGGCCGGTGCCGGCGCTGACACAACTTCAGCTGCGGCTCTGCGGCTCGGGGAATCCTTCCCGCAGGACACCGGGCTCCGGCCACCGCCGACTGCCCGGCAACACAGGTGTCACTGACGGCAGCGGCACCCCGGAGACGCAGAGACAGCCCCGGCACCGGCGCACCCCGGCCCTGCCCGCGGCGTCATCCTCCCATCGTCGGGACGAGACGGGTCGCCGCAGACGCGGCCACGGGCACCGCGCTTCGCCGGCGGCCGCAGGGCCCGGCCGGGGTTATCTGGAACCGCCCCGGCCTGGGTTACCTGGAATTGCGGTCGGTCATTGCTGCGCGGCCGGGGTTACCTGGAGCCGC